>JAANSM010000027.1:0-81169 GCA_036850725.1 Orchesella villosa | reverse complement strand
CAGACAGACGGACAGACAGACAGACAGACAGACAGACAGACAGACGTGAAACTGATCTCATAATCTACTGAAGTACGCGTTTTCAACGCTTTCAGTAGATAATAAAGTATTAGCATTCATATTATTATATACCCATTATTAACCATTCGCCCTTTAAACAGGATCCATTTAATCGCCACTTTTTTAAAGAGGAATATGCACCAGAAATCATATAGGTAAAAAGTCCCTAAATGACTTTTTACATTACATTTTACATAAAATACACTTACCTAAAAATGAATTTTTACTTATTTTCACATAAATGGCACTACTAATAAATGACTTTTTACTTATTTTTACAGAAAATACACTATGATTTAAAAAAAATCAAAATATCTATAAAGTTACCATTTCATGTAAACTATGAAAAAATTTATAAATTAAGAAATGTTGACCCTATTCATGTAGATCAGCGTCAGTTCACTGAATTACAAAGAGTTTATGGAAGGTGGAAATGCCACATTGGGAACAATCTTTATGCACTTGCCAAAATTATTGAAAAGATGATGCATGCAAGCAAGCACATAGTTGGAATCGCAATGAAGGAATGAATAATGAAAAAATATGTAAAATTAGTTTATGAATGTTAATATAAATAATGAATCTGTTTGTAGATTTTAATTTATATATAGTAGTTGAAATTTCTAATAAAATAGGGAACATTATATTAAAGGGGAAGGGTATTTTTGATTTTAAATGGCCTATGTCTCATAAGGGTTATTATCATGGTAGTTTACGCAGTTTTCTGTTTTACGGTTGCACCCTTATAGTTATCTCATTTAAAACCGTCTGTGTTTGCAGCCATGGCTTACTTATAATACATTAGACCTGAACTTATAATATACTTTGTGCGCACAAGCTTTTGAAATTTTTGTGTCGTCTTTTACAATAGGTCTGACTTCAATCGCAGACCAGTAGCGTACAATTACATTGCAAACGTTTGAACCATTAATTAATAGAATATATGGTGGCAGGGATTTGTTATGAACTGGTGTAGGTTATTTATACGGATATAGCCATACCCTACCGTTCTTGGTTTCACTTTCACAATTGTTTGTAAATAGAGATGCAATAACGACCGCATTTTGTAGAAATGACACTGTTGCATTCATCATGACATGGTTTTTTTGACTTCTCTCTTTTCAACTGGCATAATTTTTAAAGGATTAGAGTGTTGCATAAGTATATCAACAAGATTTATGTGGATCAGTGAAAGGTGTGAGTAAAGGGCTTAACATGCATTTTCAACTCCATTATTTTCCCGTCTCCTCTTTTGTACGGTTTATTCTTCTCAAGTTTGGAATTTCAGAGAAAGTTTATTTATTTGGTTCTTGGTGAAAACGCAATGCTGCTATTATTGTATAATGTGTCGCTTACAGTTACTTATCCAACAACGTATGGTTGAAAAACTTGGGCTGCGATTCGAATGGAAAAAGCATGTTTGGGTGCGAGCCAGGGAAACGTCACCCAAAATTTGTATTTGGAGTAATGTGGAGAGTCATAGAAGGAGTTAGAGTCCAGTCGTTTCCCATCATTGTTATTTCTAAATTCTCTTAGAATATAGGATGGAGCTAACGTGCTAAATGTCTCAGTTTATATGTCCAGTCACTGAAGTATGAGGGGAAATTGGCGTCTTTTGCAGCAAATGCTTCATAACACATTATTGTTTCTTGACTCGCTCTTTCCTCGAGTGGGATAGGGAGCTAGTGTTAGTTACCAAAACTTTCCAATATTCTAGCATCTGAGTAGTGAGCAGGTATTTTTTTCCACAAACGTATGCGTGGGAAAATCTTGTATTGCATGTGCATCATTTTTCATATATTCTTGTCTACCCATTCTATTTTAAAGTTTAACGAATGAACAGTGATAGGAGAATCTGCCAAATTCTTTTAGCAAGCCATAAATTAGTTTTTCTATTTCGCATGCCAACATGCCAGAGCATAACCACATCAGCCTGATCAATTTCGATGTGGTTGACTGACAATGAGCACTTCTATCTGGTGTTACATAAGTTTTAACATTGAGCATTGAGGTGAAAGTACTTGAATTTCTTGGTTTGGTTCACTGGGCAAGGACTGAATCAAGGTAATTTGCACTACGTGTGAAACTAGAGCTGCAACGTGTCAAATTTGATCGTCAGTACTAGACTATTTTATCTTTCAAGTTGATTGTATTTTTGTGGTGATTGTAGAGTTCAAATTACTTTCACCTGAAATAATGCACTTCAGTATCGGTAAAACTTCTTGACGCTTGGTTATTACTCAAAATTACTCAGTAGAGTTGATTTGTGGCAATTCGAAGCTGTCGGCGTATCACAATTTGTCACATACTTATTTCCCCCATTTTCACTTCTTCTTTTCAGATGATTTATTACGGATCCATATATATTTCCATGGGGGTTGTGCATCGTTATCAATCCTTGGTGACTCACATTTGTCAAAATCAGAGGGCAAAAATGAAAGCTGACACGTAGATGCAATTTCACAAAAGAAATTGTGATCAATATCCGAAGCTTTCTAGTAAGAATTTTTTGCTTAGACAAAAAACTGAAATCTCCAACATATTATGTCCATAGATCTATCTTACTTTGCCAAATCAGGTACACTGACTGTGCAAACGAGCTATAGTGTTCTTTAGACCCACATCTTTGAGTGTACTTTAGAAGTCCGGTTATTCGAACAATGAGGCTCTTGTTACTCAATTGTATCAGCTTGCTCTGGATACTTTAACTCTACCGTGTTACGTGTTATACACAAAGCATATACATATAAATACTGCAGTAAATATTGTGTTCCATTTTTGATTTGTCGAACGAACCCTATAATTTGTGATGATTGCAAAAAGCAACCTTTAACACATTCTGAAGTAGGAGAAACCAGGGAAAGGATTGTTTTTGAATGTGCGCAAATGTTCCATTCATCTATGATCACAATGTAAACCAGAATATCATGATACCATTGCACTTCATGAATTTCATGAGTGTCATTTTTACTCTGGTTTTTGGGTAGTAAAACGATATTGTTTTGCGCTGGTAATCTTTTACTGCTAATTAATTCAAAAACATATTGCAAGCTGCGCTAACGCAACACCACGAGATACATTTTATCATGTTTTTTTCTATTACCGAACGATAAAATTATTACTTACAGAGGATCACAACTAGAAGTAGGGCCAGATCGCATCTTTGAAAGGCACCACAGGTTTGCTTTTTTTACGATCCCCACAATCAATTCAATGTTTTTGATAGTAGGTGGACATTATCGTAAAGTTGCCGGAATATATTAAGTCTCACAGCCTGGAAATGACAGTTAATTATATGGACAATGAAATTTAATGAAATGGAGTATCTTGCTGTGGCTGAAACAATGAGGTTATTTACTTTGTATTAGTGAAAGTTAGTAGCATACAACGAACAATAAACAACTGTTTGCTTAATTACTTTTTTTTGAGATTCTTGCAATATTTCCATACCAGTTTCTTTGAAACGGTTAGCATACACAATTCAAAAATCTGTTTTTGTTATGCGCTTGAAATGCAACCAAATTAGTATTCAAATGATAGAAATTCCGGTCTGAATATACAACTGTGGTTAGCCTCATACTTTCAATTTCGTAGTTGAAAAAGTTTTAAACATTTTTTTGGAAAGCTACGTGCCATTTTACTATGCTTTAGAAGAGTTTACAATTCTCGTTGTTGGGTTATCATTGGCACATCGCTTAAATTGGGTTGTAATAAGTGGCGCACAAAATATGTTAAGATTTACGTGCTCCGCATTTGTTTTGGTGTAACAAGGTTTGTCGGGGAATGCTGCTTCCATGCTATTTTTGACGTTTCATTTTGTGAGCTTCACACAGTAATGCCATATTTATGTACAACAACTAACGCTAAGTATAAAGGCACAACTACAAGTTGCGAGTGTGGAATGTTGAAAGACATCATAATATGTATATCTCGTTTTACATTTTCAAATGGAGACGAGGAAAAGTGAGGATGTTGCTGGAATGATAGATGAGGGCATGGGTGACTGACTATGGCATGTTGGCGGTGAGTTTCTGTAGGCAGCCTGAGCCTGTCTTCAACTTTCAATTCGAGTAAACTCCCATATATACTTATATAGTAGGAGTTTCATGCGCTATTTTCCAACATCAACTTTAAGTTATAGCCTAACTCTGCCCATCGGAATCTATACTGCTCTTATGTGTTCCGTTACTTGTCACTGGTGAGTTTTCATCGACTCTATACATTCCATTTAAAACAGTGTGTATGTGTGAGGGAGATGCAATAAGGAGATAGATTAGAGAGCACGAAAGTTAAGCATGCTGTGGTAGTTTCTTGTACATCTACTCCATGGATTTCACCTGTTTTCTATTGGTTCCTACCATAGGCCTGAACCACAGCAACGGAATCGTTCCTGTTATCCCGGAAATGATGAGTAAGAGACTTGTTCTCTTGATGCTCTTTACTCTCTCTCTCTCTCTCTCTCTCTTTTTATCAGTCCGTAGCGTTGCCCCTCTTCGAGGAGAGCCTACCTTTGCGAATCTTTAGCTCAAAACTCCTTTTTTCTATGAGTTTTTTTCTAGCATTAACGCAAGATTTTTTTGAGAGCACCCTACATAAATATATACATATTAATATAAGTACATAAATATGTTATTTATACACAATGCAAATGCATTCTTGGTATGAAATGAACATATTCAAGGGAGAGAAAAAGAGAGGAATGAAGATCCACAGCAACAACTTATATATACAGAGGACTCAAAGTAGATCTCATAATGTACATAAGCGTAACACATAAGACCGGGGTAAAGCTGAAGGTTTGATGGTGAGAGTGTGTATACTTTGTATGAGAAGTAAAGTAGAAGAACGAGAGGCAAGCCGAAGGACTCGCAGGACCACAGCAGCCACCACACTTTCACTCAACGACACACACACACAACCTATTCTCATCGCAGCTTGAAAATATTTCTCCATTTACTCCTCAACTACCTTTCTTCTTTTCCCTTTTCGTTTAGTAAGCTTTCTGTCGTGCATCTCGTAATATTTCCTCTATTCAACCTGGTACGGTGCCCATTGACCCTCCAGTTGTAGAAAAAGTCCCTTGGGATCAACATCCCGTCCTGGGTGTCAGTGTTGTATCGGCTTCTTTCATAAATATAGGAATTCCTTCAACGTTATCATATGCACAGTTTGTGGAAGCCATCATTGTTATGTGTCTTTTGAGCTCTCAGTCATGCTGTGGCTTCTAACAGAGAAAGTTGTAGATGAAGTTGAGACTCCCTTGTTTGTTAAAAAACAAGAACTTGTTCAATCATCTTGAGACTAACTTTTCATTCTTTGTCATTGCGAACTAACTTTTCTGCTCTATTTCATGAAACGTGTCTACCCGCTTGTTTCTCTTCATATTTCACATGTGTCACTCTGTACAAGTTGATTCATCTGATTAGGAAATATGAATTGATTCAAGGAAGTTGACGTTCATTCAGTCGCTTTTCTAGACTGCCGTGTGTGAGCTCTTAGAATGGCTTCATTTGTTTCATCTTTTGAACCTAAAGATCTTACACCTTTTTCGGTGTGAGTGAAAGTGTTCGGCTAGAATCCTTTGTAACTTAACATTCTAATACGGATAAAGAAATGCCCATTTCCTCAAATCATTCGGGTATCATGTAATTTTAGGATTCCTTTGCAAGTTATGCAAAAAATGTGAAAGTGATTGAGTTTCGATTATTGCCACGAATACCAAGTGAAAGTGAATGGGTGCAAATAAAAGATTGGAATGTAAAAGGCGGCGACGCATTCCAAGAACGATGAGAGCTGGGGGCAGTTTCGAAAAATTTCAAAGAATTTTGTGTTTAATTCTTTTGTGTTGTCGTTTCGAGTCAGGCTCTACCGGGAACCCGGATGCGAAGCGCTTGTATGATGACCTTTTATCCAATTACAATAAATTGGTGCGTCCTGTCGTCAATGTGACGGATGCACTGACTGTCAAGATCAAGCTGAAACTATCCCAGCTCATAGACGTGGTAAGTTATTGATAATTTTATTGAGCTTTTAACATTCTTTATACAACTGTTCAATTTACTAAAACATTGCGCATAAAAACACCCATCTATTACTCCCTGACACTTTTTTCCACTACACAAACATGCAAGTGTTTCATAAGCAACCATCCAAGCTAAACGTGTAGATTGTTCAGTTATCAGTAGCTACATAATATTATCCTATTCTTTAACACTGTTTATTACAGTAAGAATGAATTGCAATGGAATATCATATAGCAATGAGCTTTCCGTCAAGAAAATGATCTATTTCAGCACCTATATGTAGTTAATCATGTCACAATTTAAATGCTTCTATTAAGCAAACTAATTATATCAAGGTGTTGCCATATGAAAACGTGATTTCCTTGAATATAGCCAGCTCGGTTATTTTTTAAATTACGTTTACCTACGGCATATTTATTTATAATCTTCTAAATAAATATACACAAAATATTACCGTAAAAGTGTACAACGAGAGAATGTACTATGCAAAGTTACTTTTAAAGGAAACACATCCCTGCCTTTTTTTATCGTTTTACAACCCGAACAACTCGTGTACCTCTGTTCTATCCTTGGCACATACACAATGTTAGCCACCTAGCTCTCATGTTGCTGTGGGCGAAATGCAAATTCTGAGCATGAATCATTCATATTTAACTAGTAATTATGCGTTTGATGGTGAGTAGAAAACAATTCCAGTCAGTCTCTGTGAGTCCACTAGTTTGATTATGTAAATAAACAGCAATGTTCCCCGTCCGATTTTCGTCCTCGCTAGCTTGTCTCAACCATCAAAACTAACGATTTTACATTGCCTACAAAGTAAATATTCACATGATATTCAGTCCAAAGGACAAAGGCATCCGTTCCCTTTCTCCCCAATGAAGCAGCAATCCCAAGTTTTACTTTCCCCAAAAATGTACACGTACAAACATAGATTGATGCACTGATAATATTGTTGTAAGTCATTAAATCATCCTCCTGTAGAAAGAACATGGAGGATAGGAGGAGAGCTGTAGAGTCAATGTTTATTTCCCCTGAGGTTCTCAACTTTCACTGATAATAGATGTATGGCAGTACAGTAAGAAAAGTTGGCGACTCAACATTTCAGTTTTTCGCTTTTTCTCCAAGTTATAATGTCTATTTAATACTTTAGCGAGTTGTAAAGAGCTACACATTGTGTATTAGTATGATAGAATGACTACATGATAATTCAAATGGCAGGGTTACTATTACATCGAAAAATTTGCAAGGATCCACAATCTACATTAGTAAATCTAGCTACGTACTTATGTAGTTGCTTTCATTTCAGGTAGTGCGCAGGGGAAGTGATGTGAATCCGACAGGGGAAAACCCATGAGATTCACAAGTTGATAACTTGTTATTTACTCTCTGTGAAAAGGTTGAATATATGTGAGCGAAAAATTCAAATTCAACTTACAAAATTCGTAAGTATTGATCCACATAACACTCTGACATCTTTTCCTTCTGGGGAGACACCATGTACAACATGTACAAGTATGAAAAATCAAAACCAAAACTGTATCCGTCATCCTTTTCACATGAGAGCATTTTATTTACTTTCTTCCTCCTCTACCTACTTATTTACTTTATTATCCAATAACATTCAATTATTTTGTGAGTTATACTTAATTTTCAAATTTTATAGAATGCCATTCATATGATGACGTCTTTATACCTCTTTTGAATAAATAACCGATGTTTTTACTACCTTGAGATCCACACATATTCACATAAGAAGCTATTTTATATGTGAACATCAAAAACGAAAACCTTGCTTCAATTTAGATAAAAGTTTTCTTCCCCCCTTTAACCAAATTAGTCTATTACAAATAAAAGGAGCGCGTTGTTACTCGTCCATCGATAACGGAGTGGACGGAGTCCATTCTCAAGGGAGAAATCTATCTAGAAAAGCGCTCTTAACATATCAATGCAAAAACCTAGCGTCTTCACGAAATGAAAAGATGTAGTGGTAGAAAAACGTTTTCTTTGTTGTGTACATACGTACTTACTCTTTTCTTCCACTCTTTTAAAAGAAGTATTTATTACAATCACATCTTTAAAGTTTCACAAAGCCATACGATATTATGTAGGGAGGTGCAATAACCACGTTGTAGCAAGTAATGGCCGTAGTGAGCGGAACAGTCTTTAGCCACTAGAAACAGATGCCTTCACGCATTACGTTTTTTTTATTTTCCTTCCTTCTAAAAGACTGGGCAGGATATGTTTTCTGTAATAAAATTCATGATTCTCTTTTTATGTATCCTTACTCTCAAATAAATAGGATATATACATTATAGACATTCTCTTCGTCTCTAAAACTGGGAGCTGAAAAGGAGCTTAGCTTCCTCTTTTGTTAAGGTCATGTTATTATATATTTACGGAACAAAACAATACATATTGTGTTGGCCAAGTCTGTATGTAATATGTGCTTATGAAAGTATTCTCAAGTTGTTTTAGGGAATGAATAAAAGCTTTCTTCATACGGACTACTGCACACAGTCGGTCATTGTTCTGGGTTTTTGTGGTTACTCTTATAAACAAGGCTGTGAAAAGAGTTTGTAACTCTATACGAACGAAATCATCATCATCACCTTAATCGAGCTGTGTGTTAGACGTATCTCCCTCCACGCGACGTACTCCACTGCACACCTTTTCCCGTTGGCTGTTAGGAAGTGGTGGAATGAAGCGTGCACTTTTGCATCACGGTGGTTGGTAATTCTTGCGAGCATAGAAAGAAAGATAGGATTCGTATTAGAAAGAGAGAGGGAAACTGCGCGAAAGCGACATGAATACGTGTGATGTGGTACGGCGTGAGCACTTTTTTTGCAGATACGATAACAAAGGAGTAAGCTGTCCAATCCTATGATATAGGTCATAAGTAGAATCCATTTGCGCGAATTGCTTTCCCAAACCCAAATGTGTGGCTCTCTGCCCTGACAGCAAACGTTAACTACTGATTATGCACATAATAAGTAACAACATGGTAGTAATCTTAATACTTTTGTATCTATACTGCCATCACATCACCATATCAGATGCTCTCTCTCCTCCTTTTTCACACTTCACTTGGCCCACTATTAGCGGCTGACGGAAGCTGTGAGATGGGAACCACTTTGTGTCTGTCCGTCCTATTACCTATAAAATCGGAACGTTGTGCAATTTTTTTGAAATGAAATCACTTTCCGGAAACTGTTTTGTAGCTTGTCATTTCCTAGATGGTTTGAGAACCTATCTAGAATAAAATCCTGGTTTATTCCTACTTTTTGAGTGGGAATTCATGCTTCAAGACGATTTCCATTTATTATTTGCATGCTATGATCTCATGAGTGAACTGTTGGTTAATTGATACTGACGCTTCTATTTTTGTATCAGCTTTCAACTTTTTGAGATGTAACATGCTGTGTTGTAAATTACTTTAAGCTTTTGTTGCTCACAGTGTGTGTTAAACCATGTTAATGAAAATGGAAACTAGGATGAAAGAATTCCTTAAGGTATAGAATAATTGAACAAGTATGAGTATTCCTTTCCATTAGCAAAGTTGTATCATGAGTTTGTGTTGATGTTGTATTGGGAAGGAATTCTAACAGCAAAAACTGGGAGGTAATAGAATTCGGAGGTTTGGAAATGGGAACTTGAGCCACACATATTAACGAGCAAAGTGTCGCTTCAAGTATGGAAATTGGGTGAAGCTAATGGTATTATATTAACATAACAGAAATATGGTTGTTGATGTCATTTTCTTATGGAATGAAACAACCTTTTTCCGTTATCCAGATGTCGACACTAATTAATTGAATTATCCCACAGTCTCCTGTTTCATCTCTGTTCTGTGACGTTAGTTTCCTTGCATCGTTGCTTCCTTGATGCTATATAAAAGTGTGTGTGTATTGCTTCATATCCATTATTTGTTTCCGAAGAGTCAACTTTGATGCGTGCATTCATCCTTCCTTTTCCTTGCTCAGTGCTTTCCTTGAAACTCGTATTTACTTGGTGCTTAAGTGTAAGTCACAAGTACTTTCAACCAAGGAAATCATTTCTGAAAAATCGAACAAGCAGTAGATGGTATAGATACATAATACATCCTTGTAACCCAAGCTCTCTTCCTTTCTCAGCAAACTACTAGTGCTGAGATAAAAGGTTGCTTTTGACTTCTCACATGTAAATAATACATATCATATATACATATACAAATATACAATGTTCTTTCAACTTGCTATAGTTTTTGTCATTTATTCAACAAACCATTGTTAGCACACTGACTACTGGGAAATAAAAGACATATACTTCCAACCGTAGCCGTATTGTTTGCACAACCGATCTGCGTGGAAAGTGATTCAGAACTTACATGGAGCATTCAAATACGGTTTAATTGCTGAACGGCGAAAGTCATGGAGAAAGCGAAGATTAAAGGATGTGCATCATTTGATCGAAATTGCTCTGCCGTTAGCTTAGTTTTTAAATGGCTAACTGCAAACAAACAATTGTAAACAATGATGGGATTCCTAGTATTAGACATATAGGTTTACACTAAATCTCAGTTCTCATATTTTTATGTAGGGTTAAACTGATTTTGTTACTTATTTGGAATGCATGTTAGTGAGTTTCTGATGGGTTTACAACATCCGGTATAATTTGATGGTTGTCTCTACTTCCTATCTGTTTTTATGTTCACATGAGCACCATAATTGTTGTAAATACTGTTTCTAAACTGGTCTTGAGCACTTGTCTGAATAAGTAGCAATAAAAGCTTGAAGATTTCAATAAACCTTGGCTTGATAGATGCTGTCTTCATTGGAGTAACGAATTAGCCATAATGGCAAGAGTAGGTTTACCCACTTTTGGTCGTTCTTTAAATTAGTTGCTTGGAATTTAATTTATCTTGCTTTCTTCCTAGTAATTTTTGCCTTTATTTAATATCCGTTTTATTAGTAGACCTCGGGAAATAATGGGTGGCCCATAGTACAGAAAAACGGACAGCTCAAGTGCATTGTCGAGATTTAAAGCTTGAACATGTCATGAAACTAGAGAAAAATCTTGGTTGCAAGCTGTTTTAATTACTTTTATATAGGAGATGGATGTCGTCCACATGAGCAAATTACTAGCAGACGAAAAAAAAATCCTACCGTTCATGTGGAATACCTAACGTGCCTTATCTCATTTGATTTTGTGCTTCATGCATTTTTATCTTACTTCCTATCAGTTTTCTTTTCTGTGTACCTAACCTAAAAGCCACTTCACTCGCCAGAGCCTCCATTTTAATATCTAAGAGGATCCTTGTATCCATTCGCATCCATGATTCTGTGAAATGAATCCCTAATTTTGCTAATGCTTCTGTGTTGGAATGCTTTTGAATCTTAATAATCGTGTGGTTTTCTTTTGTTTTTACTCTCTTGTTTGCGACAACGGACTCTGAAATACTCGTGAAAAATATGGTGTATGTCTGTCCTGCTCTGTCTCATTAGACTAAGTTGCCGACGATGATTACGATGATGACAAACACTACATAACTTGGAGTAAAAGAACGTATTGCATTTAAACTTAACGTAACGTAACATATAGCACCCGCTATAATATAACCTAATAAAATACGTACATACGAACACGACATTTAATGCAGTATTTATGCCAATATGACTGGAAGTAAATTATAAACTGAAGTAGAAAAGTAACAGTCAATATCAGTTAGTTTGTCTGTTTCTAGTTTCAATTGCTACAATTTTGTAGTAACCTTTATTTACTTGAAGCGTGAAGAAATTTTTAACAAGGAATGGCATAAGAAATGTGCAGAGCTCTGAAAACTAATTCTTAATGTCCCCATTTCATGAATAAATCTTGAGAAGTACTACGACTACGTATGAATATTTTCATCTGCATACAGCCAGCGATGGTGGTTTAGACAGCAGAAGTAGAGTTACTAATAGATGAACCTCGCTCACTACCCATTTCTGCAGTCAAGTACACTGGGTCCATGCAAAATACAAATAGTACACTTGAGCACTATTCATGAGATAAGCCTATATGATGGTAATATTTTAAGCTAGCAACTAACTGTTAAGAGTTATGGGATCTATAGGATTATCAAGCCTTTAGTTTTGCTTATGCTACGACTCTCATTTACTAGTTTCCATAAGCATGCTTAATTATCACTTCATTATTCAAGTGTTCTCTATCTCTCATAAAACATACAGCAAAGCTTTAAAAGCGTTCAAGGGTCACTTTACGGTCAAGTCATGACCTCCTTTTGAACATTACAATAATGTACATCTAGCGCCACATCTTTTCTATCGTTGAAGCGTTGCTTAATGTATTTAGTCTACAAGTCAGATTTTTACTTTTTTTGATGCGTTACATAACTACATACATACACAGATGATTATAATATAACTAGTCTTGATTTCTCTACTTGAAATCATTTATTTTATGCATTTATTTATTTAATAACTCGAGTTCTTTCACGACTTTGGGAAAGACATTCGGTTACTAACGAATTCTATGCTAAAAGGAGAAAGTTACAGACCATTTTGAGCCATTTTAAAACAACTATGACAACTTATTTATTTAGCCGTTAGTGCTACTTGTTTATATATGAAAGAGCAGTTCAGCAACTTCTTGCGAAATCAAGATAACGATGCAAGTTGATTGTAGGACTTCAGTCGTTTGCTTTTATTAGTTGGTGTTGTTAATATTAATAATCCTTCTGTTAAGATTCCTCGTTTTATTAGTGTCTTAGAGCTGTGTATACATCATGTAGTTTTCCAGGTCTAATTGGATTACAAGGGAATAAACTGGTTCATGCTCTAGGTAATTACTATTCCGAGCTGAGCAGTTCATAACCGTAACAGAGCAGCCGTAGACTGTCATTGAATGGTTAAACGTTTAGTACTGTCATGTAATTCATCCTCGGAAGAATGGCACATGAAACAGCTATGTTATAAGGAAAAGCTAGTGGAAGTGGTAAATTTTTTATCGCCATCTTGTCTAGTTTATCCGTATTCAACAATACTTGACAGTTCTCATTATTCCAAACTGAAGATTACATTATGGGATATAAAGACCGATAACGTCAAAAGAGAGTAAGGTTGAAATTTTCTACACTTTTTATAAATGGACCCAATGTGCAACATTTTTTTAAGAAAAAATTTGACATCAAAGATATTCCGACACTTTTTTTTGGATCGCAAGACTTTTGTGTGTCACGTCAGCGGTAAACTTAAAAGCACGGGAGAATAAAACCGTCATGTCCGAAAACCCAAAACAGCGTAGTTTTTCCTCACGTCTTTTCCCCAAAGTTGAAAATTTCAAGTAAATACAAGTGTATTTAGTAAGCACTTGAAAAAGTTGAGGGGTGTGTGTCACACAAGTCTATTTCTTTAATTCACTTAAACTGCCAGTGCTAGAAAGTATAGTTTCCGTATTTAAACACAACTTAATTTGGGCTAAAATGACAACAGTTTAAGCTAAGGTAGTCTCAAATTCAGGTCAAACACTTGAGGAGCGTTCATTTGGCGACTCTTTGGATATTTACAGTAACTTCTAAGAAGTTACCACAAAGTGCTAAGCGAAGCAGTTCTTTTGCAACTCATAATTGAATTGCAACGAAGAATAAAGCAGTAGCTTCAACAAAATAAACAGTTTTCAACTAAATAAAAGACGAGATCTACAGCTTCATGCTATTCAATTCTTCCTTGTTGGCTAAGGCAAGTACAGAAAATGTAAGTTCTAATTGGATATAGTTTGACTTACAAAGCAATTTGTTACTGGTGGGATTAAATGTAATGTGAAATAAAATTATGAGATAGTTAGCGTTAAAGTAGACAACATGAAATAAGATGGCTGAGCACTCTTGTTTAACAAACAAAGTTATCCGTAGGTCCGTAGTCAACAACAAACTGAAGTAAGCATGAGCTGTAAAGTCACCATGTTGAAAACATTTAAACCTTTTCTGCAATGTGATAACGATCGACGAAGCAGGTGCTAAGGGCACTTACCTTCATGAGAAATTTTATCGGAGTAAAAAGAATGATTAAAATTTCATCCATGTGCTATTTCTATAAAATTTTAAGATGTGGAATGTGGACCACCTTCAATGAAATGAATTGACATTTAAAATTGATGTCCTTAATCGTTTTTGTCTGGGTTGAGAAGTCTTTACTCCTGAGCTAGAAACATGCTGTCTCAATCACTAAAATATTTGTAGACGTCTCGGTCTCCTAGCATTCAAAAATATGTGTGCTAGCTTCCTCCACGTTAGGAACAAACTGTCTCCGCAGCTTCTTCTGATGACCAAGAACTCTTGATTTTGAGTCGAGATCTGATATGAATATGAGCTCGATATAGCTTCCCTTCACATTATTTATCAACGTCAGCATTTCATAGTAGGCAGTCTCTAGAGGGGAAAAAAGTTCAATTTTCGAAAAGTTCATTGCAATTTTTTTCAAACAGAAACATTTGCACAACTAAAAAATGATAGCCATCAGAGATGAACACTATCAAACTCTGCATCATTTCAAAACAGAGGCATAAAAAGGGAGAAATTAAAACCTACAAGGAAAAGTAAAGGGAGAGCTTGCTATTTGTCAGAATACTTTGAAATGTTTCATTTTATACTATTGCTTTAGTTTTTCCTGAAAAAAAGTATCCTTCGCTGTCAGTCGAGTTTCCCAACTCACATTTCTTGACAATTCACACATTTATCCTTACGCTGCAATTTCTTACTGAAATAAAGTACACAGACGATATTTGCACAAGTAAAATTTTGCAGCAAGCCATAGTTTAAAAACGGAAGCTCAGAGAGGCTAAACGTCAAAAGTTACGTGCGTAAGCAGAAGTATCATAGGACAAATGAATGAACCAAGTTTTTAACTTGGGCTGCGTGATGAGTAATAATTCTGAAAAGTCATCAAACACGAAAGCATTTTTCTTTCTCATCCTCTCGTCTTTTCATGGCTTGGAAAGGAAAACTAGAGATTCCCACCATACTCCTTTCTGAGATAACTCTTTAAACAAGAGCTTAAAGTCATATCAAAAATGGAGAAAGTATATGTACCTCGACTCAAATTACATGCAAAATTGTGAACGTGGCTACCTGCAATGAAGTATTTGAGTACTTAAGACAATGACAAAAAGTCATTAACGAAGTGAAGAAGCAATTAAAACAAGTCGCAAAGTGTATCAAGCAAACTGCACTTTTGATTCTAAAATCCAGATATCTTTTCAGAAAAATGGTATTATGTAACCAACACGTTAAGGGTAGGGCTGAATTTGTGCAGAATTCTGGATTCCCATTTAAGATTTTTAAAATCAGCCGTTACTATATAGTCGGTTTAGCCAGGGATCTGGTTTGAAAACCTGTCGGTGTCCCTTCAACATTGCACCAAAAGAATGAAGTTTGGGACCCAAATCCCTTCAAAAAAATGTTGGGTTCGTGGATATGCTAACGTAGACCTTGAAGATCTCCACATTCTCTCAAATTTGGGAGTTGGAGTTTCTTAGTAGTGGTAGCTACGTTGGCTTCTCATACTTGAGACATGGTGAATATTGTGTGCTCATTTGAAAAAAAGTCGTGTCTAGGTAAAATGGTAGGCATATGTATGTACGTATGTAATGTGCCAATGTACATATTACATTACCATATGCGAGTGAATACAGAATAAAAAGTGACTTTCCGCTCCTTTTTTTCTCTGCGAATAACTGCATCTGGTAATAGCTCTCTGTGAGTTGGTAGCTAGTGTAATTTTTTGTTCTGTTACTTTCGATTTTATGTACATACAATTTAGCTTTTCACCAATAAATGCTACAAGAATGTCTATGAATGAAAACACCCATAAAAAATTTTTTTTCACCGTGAAACCTACACACTCTCACTACACCAGCTTTTTGCCTCCGTCTTTTTTTTACAGTTACTTCATTTCTTGCCTTCCTCTCGAGCACATGTCTCCGAGTAATAATGTATGTACTGGGTGGAATGGTCCAAACTGTCAGCTTGCTAGTGAAACTGCTCGTGTGTGTGTGTGTTTCTCAGAAGGCTGCTTAGCGTTTAACTATATAATGTTCCCCTTGCAATACATACATACATGAATGCATAAATATCCTTTAAATGAATGCAAGTTGCTGTCTCTTACTAAAGAATCTTAGCAGATCCTAGTTTTACAGCTTCTTCAGGTTTCCTTTTCTTTCCTCTTCTGTTACTTCTTGTCTTCTTCACGCTCTTTTTTTTTACTTGTGTACCCTCAGCCGCTTTGTGGATCGATATCTTTCAGGAAGGAAGAAAGAAAGAAGTTGACTAAGAAAGCTGGGGAATAATACTTATACGAGAAAAGCATTATGATGGGAAGGGAAGAGACTAATCTTTTATTGAGACCTATATTGAAATGTATGTACACTTACATATGTATCTTTCATCAGAGGAATTCTCTACGGAAAGGGAGGAGGGTTGAATTGAAGCATTACACTTTGCATACTTGAGGGATGTCGATGATAGACTGTTGTTACTGATGCCTCCTTTTCTTACCATTTTTACTACATTATCGAACAAGTAGTAAACCATTTCTATTGAAACTCTGTAGATTTATAAAAAAAGTTGTTGGAAGGTTCAGCCACGAGTTTTTAAGCTGAAAGTTTTGGGTTTCTAAGTTTCACAATGACAATGATAAGATTCCATTCATCATTCATTTTTAAAGGGGGAAACATTTGATACCTAATGTTTCAATATGAAATGGGGACAAGGATTCCAGTGGGTGATTGTGTTAGTATACAATGTAGATAGTGAAGCACCCCAGCTTTAGTAAACATTGAAGGCGGCCACATAAGCTTGGCACATGGGAAAGCGATGAGAGCTGCTCTTTTCACGAGAGCTCTAGCACTCCCCTACATACACATTTATAAATCTATCTGTTCGGCTCAGTCAATGTTATTGATCAAGTTACTAGCAAAAAAAGGAAAAGTTTTCCCATCTCTTTAGTCTCCTAACATGACAAAGGTATCATTGTAATCGATTGGAAATTAGTCCAGATTGATATATAAGGCTGAGTTATCTGTGATAACACAAAGGAAGGCATTAAACCACTATGGTATTTTGGATTCATGTTCTTATCTATATCGAAAATGGGATTTCATTAGATTGGTTCCAAAGTATGTATTACCTTCTCAAAATGAATAGTTTAGTGTGTGGATCTTATGGAATTATATATATTTATTGTATATTATCGTGAAAGTACTCAAGTTATACTAGATTTCGAAGTTATGATAAACCTTAGGAATATAGCTTAAGTATAAAAATTTGGAGGAAAAAAAATCTCTTAAAGTTTTCCTACCAGCTCAAACCAACTGAAACGTTTATTGTAAAAATTAGGGTATGTTGCTACGCTTGTCTTTTTTTATTTCTGCAATCTCTTCGTCCATTCAGGTTTTTGTGAGATGTAAGCAAAATATTGTTGACCTACTTCTCCTTCTTCGATGCAACATCTTCGCTGTTCATGAACTGGTTCGGTGAAGTTTTTTTGCGTCGTATTTCAATCCTGCCAGTTGACAACTTCCGTGGTAGTTGAAAACAATACAAAAATAATCATAGGCCTCTGACTTAAGCCATCTGGAAGGTCACTTTGGCTATACCAGATGTAGGTTCTCGAGCAGAATGGAACGGAATTGTAATAAACCTGACAACAAACAAACTGGGGATGGTAACAATCTACCACTGAGTATGCCGTTGTATTGTAAATATAGGCATTAGTAGAACAGTTGAAATTCGCCTTGGGTGAGTGGTGTTGGTTACGGGTTACGTAGTCTGAGGTTCAAATCAAGACTGATACAGTGCGGGTTTTGGCGTAAAACATACACAATTGTTTTTTCAATGCATTAATCCATTGCCTTTTGGGGTCGTCAATTGCAATCAATTGCAAACAAATAGTCTCATGTATTTGGTGATTTGAAATTGAATTAAGGTTAAAATAGTTCGCTCCTAAGTATTTTTGAATTAGTTTAAATTAGTAAGTGGTTTAGTTCCCTTCCAGATTGTAATTTGCTTTGTGCCGGATGTGGATTGTATTCCCACACAAGAAATTGCTGAAAGATACTTAAAATCAAGTTAGTGAAACTTGAAACTATTGATGTACATTAATCCAATAAAGTATCCAAATGTTATGGAATAACATCATCGTTTCAATTGTCAATTACCTAAACTTTCGTAATTTCCGGCACTATGGTTTACCTTGATAAGCTTTCCCCACAGTTTATTTTGGGCTCAGAATATTCTCTGAAAATATGGTGAATGTTAATTGAAGGCTGAGGATAAATTGGACAGACAGACAGACAAGATCATACATATTTTAATCTGTTCCACTTTCACCTAATGATAATATTGGAAAGGTTGAAATTTACATATGGCATCTTGCCTTACGGTTGAGGTCCTTTTCCAGAATTCATTACAATGACAGCCACACATACACACAGCTGGATAGAATGAGAAGGGAAATCTCATGATTCCAAGATAGTCACTACACAGCCTCATCATATGTAGATGTTTTGGAGTTTAGAGAAAGTTTTTTTTCTTTCACCTCCACACAGCAGAGACACAAACAGGCAAGCAACCATATTATTCTTTGAAGATATGGTAGCGAATGATTATTACCCACTCTTGCAATCAGTATTTCGTGCGATGCTGATAATGGTCAGAGAAGGAAACGAAAGGGAAAACTGGGAGAGAGGTGGCATTAGGACAGCTATACTTTTCAGTGAAAATAGTCGTTTTAAGTACAACTTTGGTACTTACGGCACTACGGGGAGCATTAGCTTCATACTATGCGAACTTCTGTTGGCTAACCATTGCACACGTTCTCCTTACTGTTACCGTCGAGCATTCCACAAAGTTGTAAAGAACGTGAAAGACCTTCCCTGCTCCTCATCTATTCCCTATTCCAACGAACATCAGTAGATTTTGAGGTTCTTCCTGAGAAGAAAACAGGCTCTACTCCATTTCCCAAAAAAAACATTGTGACTCAGCCCCAATGCATATAAAAAACAGAAAAAAATGAGAGAAAACTTTTTTTATTCTGTTGTGTACTTACATTACATTAAGATGCTTTTAACTAGGTCGCAAAGCCTGTTTTGAATGCGTCTTATTCTACATATTATTGTTTATTTACAAGCACTACCGTCTCTCAAGAAACTTACGTACTTCTTACTTAGTTCTGGGAATGTTGTGTTGAATGTTAAAAAGTCCAATTGCAAAAATGTGCTTTCTTTATCGACCAATTTTTATGGAAAACTACAATTATGAGAGGTACAACAAGTTACGATCAAAATGCTCCTTGCTGTAAACCTTTCATCATGTACAGACGTCCACAATAATACCTATAATTCTATATATGGAAATAAACATAATAGAGCTCAGGAAAATACGTTGAAAGCTTTTGTGTCGCGACTGAAAATACATCAGCATTAAAGTTTATCAATTCCAATGCTGCATCATTTGCATAGAAGGAAGCCGTTTGAATACGTACTACGTTACCTTTCAATCATGATGTGAATTTTTAAGACCTGCTTCAATATTCCGTTTACGATTGTTGTAGAAATTGAATTCAGCTCTTAAAATCGACTACATAAATACACACTTTGTCATAGTCACCTCAGCAATGCCATACTAGTACACTGTATGCGCTCTATTTCATACGTATAGATATTATGCATTGGTGTGCAAACATTTTTATTCCTTTCGTAAATCTTAGAATTTCTAATGTGATTTCTTTTCCTTCAAAACTTTCTGAGAACTAGGTGACTTGTGCTGGAGAACAGTTTCCTTTTTTGTTGGAGAAAGTCTCTTTGTCAGAATTTGAGCGCTCATAAATAAAATAAACTGGTAATAATAGGAAAAGTTATTAAAAAAGTGGGGAAAGCTCACGAAATGTAGCCTCCTCTTTTTTTCGATGAAAATAGCTCATCTCATTTGAGAACGTGTATTAGTTCAAATAACAACTAAACCCCCTCATTCATGTGAAGAAAGATACCGTTAAATTGCAATCTGATTTAAAGTTACGGCAGCAATATACGGACATGATGGTGCCATACTTTAGCCTCCTGTCACAAACAAAATGGCTCCGTTGTGAATAATACCTGAGACGGTTTGGCAGTTGGCAGAAATAAAAGTAAAAGCTCTGTGACATGTATATTTACGCCTAAGAATAGAATAGAAGAAGAGATTCAATTGCATTTCATGCTGCGATCCAAAACTAAATTGACCGTTTTTATTTATGACCGACGCTTAAGCTTGAAAGCTGAACAAATAAAAAAACATGGTTTCTTTCAGGACCGGATTTAAACCTTTCATACATTTACATATTATATAACTATCTTATATGGTGTGACAGATACAAATTTCCGTTGAGAAGACATTTTGACAAGATTTGTTTTTTGTTTACAGAATCTGAAGAACCAAATAATGACAACAAACCTTTGGGTAGAGCAGGTAAGTCTCGTCGTTTTGTTTTTGTTTTGGATCTATTTTGGTTGAACATGTCATAAGAATTGTGAAAATAATGTCGGTACAAATTTCCATTCAAAACTGCTCCGTGGTCGTGTAATATCGATCAAAGTCATGCTGCCACAAATTAATTAATCATTTGACGTTATAAGGAGTTTCTCAATGATTCCTTCCGTGGTGTTAGTATAAAGTTTTATTCAACGCACTTTTCTAGGCTTAGTCGATTGACAACAGTTTCCCTCATGAAAGTCAGTAGATTTACAAAAAAAATGAACGTAAACAAACCGCAAATTGATCAAAACCAAAGTTCTAACTTTCTACGCGGCCCAGTTGCCTTGATTTAACTAAAAACTGTATATAGAGAAACACTAGTTTATTATATGTTTTTGATGCTAATTGGAAGGAAACTTGCTTCACGACTGTAGGCAACATGCTGTTTGACAAACTAGATAATTTTACTTTACGCATTATTGTTCTCATACTTTTTCAACCAGACCATATCACGTGGCTTTACATAATCACGCATTGCTTTTGGCCACCCACGTCCACCTGCTGTTATTAAAGGAACATTTAAGTGTAACATGGTGAAGTATATTAAATTCTGGGCATGAAACATCAGTCTCATTTTGCAGCAGTTGTGAGACATTTCTTCGCATTCTTACTACTTTTTCTTTCTCCATAATGTTGAAAAATATGTAACTTGATATATATATGCCTAATATACAGATGTTCTTTATTTTGTTTTAGTTTTGGGTTGACTACAAGTTAACATGGGACCCAACAGAATATGGAGGTGTGAAAAGTCTCCACGTGCCTTCGGATCATATTTGGCGACCAGACATTGTGCTCTATAACAAGTAAGAAACAACAAACCTACCATTATTCACACACAGTTCTGCTGATCCCTCTACAAGAAATGATCAATACAACCCAAATTTGTAGTCCACATATCTTGAAACAGAACATGTTGCTGGATATCAAATTTACCTATAAATACACGCAAAATTGGCTCATGGTTATGTATTTTAGTCTCCATACAAAAATGTACCACACATACTTGTGTATAAATATATAAAGTAATGCATAATATTCTGGTGTAGAAGCTCTGTCAGTGTTTCTTTCACTCCTCCTGCTCTACAACTGGTGTTGGAAGTAGCGAGAGTAAACAAAATAAATAAGAGTAAGAGAAAGAGAAAGCAAAGCAGACTCTTCACTTCTCCCCAGTTTTCCTTTTCTACTCAGTATGCCATGTCAATGCTGTGAGAATTTGGGAACGGTCGGTGCGTGTTGGGATGTAATAGTGTGGAAAGAAAGACATGCAGGTCGTTGACCAACATACTCAACAAATTCATGCACAGAAATCATGTTCCACATGAGAAAAAATCTATTTCAGAACAAATATACATGCAATGCGAAGGAAAACTGGAACTCAACAGTCCATCATTAATTCCGTGTTGTAAGAAAAATATCTGATGAAATACTCATGTCCATTTGTTTCAGTTATAGTAAACGTCATTATAAAGTTTCCTCTTACTAGTTTATTGCCAGGAAAATATGGAATGGGAAACACCTCATGTATGTTTACCACTCAACCTTCAGCCCCCACTTCCATACTTTTTACTCAAGCTGTCTGAAATATTAAGAAACAACGTTGAAATTTTCTTTGACGCATAAAATACTCACCAACTCACACACGACATAAAGTTATACAAAGATAATTTCAATTCATTCATTTCTCTTTTTGTTGCCATGAGTACAATTTAACTCTTGACCGATGACAGACTTTAACTATTGAAAAATAAAATTATCAATTTTTTATGTCTTCGTTAATCCATTTAATATGGGTGTGCATGTTTCGTGAGAATGTTTATAGTATAATATTGCTTTTCCAACAACCATGAGAACAAAAGTCAAGTCGAAGCGTGTGGCTTATCTTCGTGCAGCGGCTTTATTATCCGCTTCGCCAGCTAACAACCCAACTCACTAATGTTCTGTCACGGTCAATGTCTACAGCTAGTATCGATCATACGCATATTTACGAATGTGAGAACTTATTCATTCTTCTCCTTGGTTTGATTTCACATGGGAAGCAGCTCTAAACAAACTATTTTCAACCTTCCTTTTTCTTTGTTTCATTTGACATTCCCTTTTATCATTAGTAAAGATGCCATGATAGGAGGTATAATATTTACTTTGCACCGAAGGGCATATAATAATGATGTTCTTATTAAGACATGGTGAAGTCAAATATAACTTCCGTTATATCTCACAGTAGCAGTCTTGTGTAGGCAGGCAACTTTCCAAGATGCCTTGTAATATAGTGAATTGAGAGCACTATTTTTCCGCATAATGTTATAGTATTTGATAGAGAAGAGTTACCAAGTGATAAACAATAGCAATCGCTAGAACTAGAGTATAAGTATAACAAAAAAGGGATGTCAAACATAACAATAGCGGTTCCTTATCGCAGTCCGCCTTGTCAAGTAGTGTATTTATTCGTAAATTTCTTTGAATGTTTCCAGCGCCGATGGAAATTTCGAAGTAACTCTTGCTACGAAAGCTACCCTCTACCACAGTGGAATGGTTGAGTGGAAGCCACCTGCAATTTATAAATCTTCTTGTGAAATCGATGTGGAATATTTTCCCTTTGACGAGCAAACATGCGTTATGAAGTTTGGCTCTTGGACATATGACGGCTTTCAGGTGAGTTTGTCACGAAGTTTGTCTCCTATACTTTCACTGTACATGTTGTAGGGTTTGTTTGTTTGGGTTTTCTCCAAACAGCAAGCAGAGTCAGCTACGCATGGATTCATACGTAGGAAATATTACGCACAACGAATCAAATAGAGAATGTTTCATTCAGTAATTATGCTTGTCAAGAACACGCAATGACATTGTCATTTCCAGCCAAAATTAAGAAAATTCGTTGACATGAGCTCAACCAACAAGAATAATGGCACGATGGTTTGGAGTCTTATTATTAGTATGATGATACAGAATTAGATTTACCATTATCTACCCATCTTTTCAAAGACTAACGTAATTTCGATGCGTTCGAATGCAAAGTTGGAATTCTTATTACTATGTAAGATAACTCGATTTGTTTGTTTTACAAGTTTTGTATTACATTTTTGCATAAAGTATTTCAATAAAAAGAAAATCCATTAGATAGTTTAATTTAAAAAATAACTTTCTCCAAAGTCTACAACGAACTTAAATATTTGTTGTTTTCTTTTGTATTACATATTGCATGTAGGTTGACTTGCGGCACATTGACGAAGCAGAGAACTCAAATATTGTGGAAATTGGTGTGGACCTTTCCGAGTTCTATATGTCAGTCGAGTGGGATATCCTGGAAGTTCCAGCCGTGCGGAACGAGCGGTTTTACACTTGCTGCGATGAACCATACTTGGACATTACATTCAATATAACTATGAGACGGAAAACGCTTTTTTACACAGTCAACCTTATCATCCCCTGTATGGGCATCTCCTTCCTTACCGTTTTGGTATTCTACCTTCCGTCCGATTCTGGAGAAAAAGTTAGCAACAACACAGTCAACTTAATTTTATGTGAAATGCTTTACATCAAACATTCCTGGGCAGATACCAACAGTCTCCCAAATGTTTATGTTTGTTTAATGCAAAGATGCGCCAAAATTATTTAGAAACTTATTTAAAAAAGAATTTCTTGCCTTAATATTGAAATTTCAATTTATTACAAAATAATACCATGACAGAATATGTTATAAACTACACCAGGCATATTAATCTTTTGAAATGTACCATGAAACCAACGGTTACAAAAAATATACGTGACTAATTTCTCCGTTTTTTATTAATTACTCCAGGTCAGCTTGTCGATATCTATTCTCCTGTCACTCACTGTGTTCTTCTTGCTGCTAGCAGAAATTATTCCCCCTACGAGTCTTGTCGTTCCGCTACTAGGAAAGTTTGTACTTTTTACCATGATACTGGATACTGTCAGGTTAGCAAGACTTGTTTCTATAACCACTTTTCCCCTTAAAATCTGATGTGCAGTTTTATGTTTCAACAAAATCTCTGTATCATTCTTCATTACAGTATATGTGTCACAGTAGTCGTTCTCAACGTTCACTTCAGAACTCCACAGACACATACAATGGCACCATGGGTTCGACGAGTGTTTCTTCACATTCTTCCTCGACTTTTAGTTATGCGTAGACCGCAGTACTATTTGGAAAGGTAAGGGATATATCCATACTTTTAAATATCGTGACTTTGTTTCGCAACAGCAGCTTTTTCTTATCAGCAAAATGATGCAAAAGTTTGGAACAGTTTCGCAAATAAATATTAATGCATGGTACGCACCTTTCAGAATGACCGGGAAATCCTCTCAAGGAATTTCAGGAAGTGGTAGATTGCTCATCAGAACTTGCAATGGTTTGGAACTCAGACCAACGCTTTCACTGCACGACTCATTGCAGCTTAGAGACATACGCGAAGCTCTGGGACTTGGTGAAATGATGCGAACTAGATCAAATCATGAATATTCACCAAGGTAAAGTCTCACTACTAATGCTGCCATTGCACTCAAGTTCTAATTTAAATTTATGGTTTGTTTGGAATTCTAATACCATCTCAATATATTAAAATGCCCGAAACTTTTTTATAATGCCAACAGTCATGAAGTTGTTGATTCCTTGGGGTTGAATGGCAACTGTAAAATTCATGGAATGCCACCACCTCCTCCACCCCCTCCTCATGTTCCACCATCCAGAGCTTCTCAACATCCACTGCTCAGGTCTTCTGAACTTCCTGATAATGATATAGAGGTAGAAGGGGATGTCGCAGACACTGCCGGTGGAAGTGGTCATCATCGTCACTGCTGGTCCACATGCCCAGAAGTATCCAAAGCTGTCGAAGGAGTTCGTTTCATTGCCGAACACACAAGGAGAGAAGAAGAGTCAATAAGGGTAAAAACAAAGTTGCAAACAAATCATTAACTAACATATTTCTAACAAATGTCGGCTGCCTCAATATATTGAATTATCACTTTGTCACGCAGGTGAAAGAGGATTGGAAATATGTCGCCATGGTGCTGGATCGACTATTTTTATGGATTTTTACACTGGCTGTGCTTGTGGGAACAGCTGGCATTATATTACAAGCACCAACACTTTATGATGATCGTGTACCCATAGATGTGAGACTTTCTGAAATTGCATCAGCAACTGCTAAGCCAGGAGTTAAACCACCTTAAATGCTACTTACGTATTTGTTGGAAACTTAATCGTTAAACTTCATTTCGTTGCTCTACCGTTTATCCAATGGATGACATCAACTTAACTCAACTCAATTAATTCAAGCATGCACTCGGAAAATTTTGAAGTTGTAATTTTGTTGTATGAAATACCAAGATTGAAAAATATTGTAAGCGTTTATACTGCGTTCAGACCAGATTTCAAATCACAATGAAAATGTACAAATTACAATCTACGTAGAAAGTACCTAGTGACTACATGTGTAAATACCTAGTCTGTGATGACTATAACCTTTTCACCCTCACTTGTCACCAATTGAAGTATATTATGATTATACTGGTTTTCATTTCCAATACATTGAAATGACTCTTGGTCAACGCTGACTGAATCTAGGTCAACTTGAGAATTCAATTGATCATTGCATTGTAGATCATGTCATTTGATATTTATTTCTCTCAACTCAAACTCTCTTTAACACTTATGAATAAGCAACCTTTAAGTCTATCTAAAAGTTACACACGTTTCAACATCCATTATTTATAATTCTATTCCGTGCTAACTTTTTTTTTGCAATACTCGATTTCCTTCCTGGCTGTATCGTTAGTTGAGCTAAGATAACCAATCTATTTATTCGTCGTTGATATTATACTTGAAGTAAATAAACTGTTACTATCATGACTGTAGGGTATGAACGCAGAAAACGTAAAATACATTTTATAACATAATTTAGGTAGGGTATACTTGATGAATAATGTATTCTCCATTTGTAAGAATTGTTAATGTGCAGTGGGTCACTCCATTTCAGTCGCTTTTCCATTGCCCACGACTAGGCGTCGTGGTAGACTTCCGTTTTACTTGGGTGGTTTTTGAAAGAATTGCTTGTGGTCGTTAATCTAATCGAAGGACATCCTATTTTTTATTCCTATAATCTTTAACTTGTATGGGCAAATCGAAAAACATTCCGGGATAAACCAAATTTGTTTGTAAAGGTGATGCAGGATACACTATAAGTTTAAGTTTCATTTCGTCCTTTTTTATACCTTCGATGCTATTTAATATATGTACTATGCATAAGTATATCACTGCTGCCAATAATTACACGCTTTTAATGGCAACGGCCTTTAAAATCGATACAATTTTGCGTTGAGTTATGTTTTCCAGACTTGTAAAACTTGAGACTGGAGTTTCAGCAATAATAGTTTCAATTCTTGTTGTGAAAAGTCCAGAACTTGTGCAAAATCAACAATCATATTAGTAGTTTAGAAACTCGGTTAAAACTTCTCATCAATGTTTACCATTTTCAGCATCACACTGAGAAAACTTATTGATATCTCTAAGAGAAGTTTTGTTACAATACGTGATACATACTTAAGTAAAATGAGGCTATGATTTCATCCAATCGTGGAACTAAAAAGTTAAATCAAGTATTGTTTTAAAATAATAAACAAAAGTTTTATGCGGTTAGAAAAATAATGATGCCGGTGCTACGTTCCAGGGAATCCTCTGAACTGCTAGGATACTTACAGTATATTTCAGCCGGTCTGATAGGTAAGTTTGTATAGATAAACTTTGTTGTGCGAAGGGGCTGAGACACATGAAACACAGGCTGAGACTTATAATTTTATTTCATAAAATGTTTGTTTTAAAAAGACTACTGCCGTCGTTATCCAGCACGTCGTACTGGATAATAACGACTGCTTGACTTAGTTAATACAAAAAACTAGGGTTACACCAAATTCAAAAACGGGAAACACAGAACTAAACATTGTCACAAAATTGCAATTCTTACTTAGGTGGCGAGTTGGCGCAATGTTCCCTATGCAAAGTTTTCAATAAACGTACATAAAATAGCTCCCCAATTTGTGTTTTGACTACTATCAACTATTAAATATTGATATTGTTTTTGAAATTGTTGTTCATAGTCGTCACGATTTTCAACTTTATTTGAGAACTAAGTCCACCAGTAATAGCAACGCTACAACCAAATCGTTGCTGTCAGTCCGTAAATTTATTTGTCCGTCCTTAACACGTTCCAAAAATTAAACTGCTGGCATAGCAATGGTTTTTTTTGTTCCACAGGGCAGGGCAGGTTTTTTGCATGAAAATTCTATGGCTTTCAAATTTTTCTTTGTTTCAACTCAATTTGCATAAATTTGTCAAATACACTACTCTTAGTCCCCTCTTAGCTTGCCGAGTTTCGCTACAAATAAGTTGTTCACTATAAACTTTCACTTCTACATTGGTGGCATGGATAATGTTTCTCGAAAATTTAAAAGTAAATGTACCTTTTAACGTTGGATACATTTAGTGTTGACGTATATATAAATCTTCATGTGTCGTAAAAATTTCAACAATCAAAATGATTGAAATAAATTCTACACTGTCGTCATTAGAAAAACCAACATTTTCAAAAGTTCCGAATCGGAATTACTTACAAAAGTGATTGATGCCAGTCGATTTTCGAAACTTTGGCCAAGTATAGGTATAGTTGATAGATAAATAAGGTTTTGTACAGATTTCTTAATCCAATTTTTCTGTAGTTGTTTTTGTTTAAGTTGTGATTTAGTCCGTGGTAGTATCACTATGCAGTACTTATTTATGCATACAAAAATTTGTAAGTAACCTACGTCTTTGAACCTCACACACAGACAGTTGGAGTGCCCTAAAGGAAAACGAAAATACCACACGCTTATCCGATAAATCGTATGAACCCGCAATAACAAGAATGTTTAAATTAAGATAATATTATACAGTATAAAAATCTGGTAAGTGGAAATCCTTTATCTGAAAAGTCTTACATTTTTTAGTCATTACTGATATCCTATTACATTATCGTTAGTAATAGTCATGTCACAGAAGTACTTTTCTTTTTAAAAAACGAACACATAAATAGCAATGATATGATAACTCACAATAGTTTATAAGCATCTTGTGAAAATTAACCAAACTGATTTTAATTTTAAGGCCTTACTCATTTTACCTATTGAATAATTAGCACACCGAAGCATAACTGTACGTCATTTTGCCAAGTTATTTAAGTACGGATAATTTGTTAGTCTTACGGAAATAAAGCGCGTAAGAATGTATGAAAATAAATCTATGTCAACTATTAAAAAAACTTTGTTGCTATAACGAATCATAAGTATTTAAATCGGACTTCACATGGTTAGTTATATATTCTGTTTCATTTATTTGGTATGAAGAGATAAAAAGAATAGACGATATTGATATGGATCGTGAAAAATGAGTTCAGAATTTGGTAAGTCGCAATTAAAATAATGTTTAATGCTCGTCATCATGTAATTCATTTCTGGTCATGTTTGGGTTTAAATGATTTTGACAGGGATTTTGGTACTGCTTCAATTTATAATGTTGTGTGATGAGATTGTTTGTGATTAGTCCATTTGATAATAAGTAATAATAAAGAGTATTATTCGTATATGCTCGCGTATTTTTTTCCATTCAAATGGGTTTGCATTCTTTTGTTCATATTCAGCTCTATAGTCCGTTTTGGATTATCTTGTGAAGATTTCAATTCCTACCTTGTTGAAATCGCTGTGGTATAGCTAATCATGTTGCATGTTTTACCCCTTGGCATTGGCTTGTCTTACACGGAATAGGAACGTAATGAGTGTAATGACAATGTTTATGAACTGGCATTTACAAGGGAATAAGCGCTGTTTTCATAGTGAAATATTCTGTGACATATGAAACAGTTTCATTCTTATTTCTGCAAAAAATGATCATTGCGCTACTTGCACCAAATGAGAATCAGAAAGCAAGCATAAATTATAGGTATTATCGCCTTTAGGTTGAACAATATTATAATATTGTTCAACGGTTAGTTCCATCAAAGCTTTCCATAAGCAAATAATTCATATATATCTTTGGCTTTCATCAAAGAAAGTTGTTTGAAAAAACACGAACTAATTACATACGTGTAAAATTTAAATGTTCGGGTTGTAATTGTCCTGGTACGTCCACAAACTGGGTAACTTTCGAATTTTCAAATTGTGATTTCAACAGTCGATTCCGTACGCCAACGAGATCATGTTCTGGAATGAGTAAAACAGGTAAGCTTTAACTAGATTAGTCGTCAAGACCAATCTCTAGTGATATGAACACGTATCAAAATGATATCGAGTATGTAAAAATGTGTACGTATGACATTGAGTTATATACCTATATAAATGTAGTACTAGAATATATGTAATTAATTATATTTCAAACGTATTTTAGGTAAACAAGTTGATCATCATTAGGAAATGGCAAAGTCTTTCTTATTCTTCAACAATTTACGAGCACCAACGTTAATAAATTTAACATTATGATAATATGCATTTGTTATCATCACGTATCAAAATTTCTACACTCAAGAAATAACTTACGCCGTGGCTACTGCTTTCTTTTAGATGTTACAAAAAAGATCTGGATCTGCACAACCAGTATGCAACGGGAAAGCGCAAAAAGTGCTTTCTTTTTAAACTAGGTAGCGCGATTGACCCTTTGTACTTACCACCTCCCACCAACTATTTTTTAAGATGTTGACTTTCTTATTTTAGTAGTTCTTGGGAAGATGTGAATATAGTATAATGCCTATACTGGGAAAAAACTTGTTTTGTAATCTTCACGGAGAAAATGTCATATCGTATTTTTAGAGTTTTTACTCCTGTTTTTATACATGATATGAGTTTGATCATGTAGTTGTAAAGCCTTTATCTTACTTAAGCGTTCTTGATTTCTCATCCCTTTCCATAAAATCCACTTCAATGAAATAATAGGATTGCTTTGAGAAGTGTTGTCATTGGCAGGGGTTTACTTATATATATACAAATTGTAATAATTCGGGATGTACTATCAATGTCCATTCATGCACTCATGTTTTTATACTGAACTGAATTAATAAACTATTCTACCACTTTGCGACTGAGAGTCATGAAAAATACTTTGTTTCTTCTAAAGTGTTCTATTTATATCACTATCGTCCAATATCTCATTATTCTGACCAAAATTTGTAGAAAAAGCTAGTACTTAACTCCATTATATTGACAGGATGTAGTGATGCTGGTTGCCAATTAGTATGTATTATGTGTTAACGGACATAGGCTTATTTTGCGACGAAATATTTTGAAGGAGCATTGATATAATGCTACAAAAATATAATCCTCTTTAGTTGTACCCTAAATGATGTAGGAAGAAACATTTTTATCTTCAATCAGAATGGGAAAACAAAATAGTAAAGCACACGAGCATGATATATGATGATGAGCATGCATTTTGGTATTACAGTAAGTATTCAATCTTCGGTGAAAATCGGCTCAGAGTCTTAACCACTTTACATGAGTGATGCTGTTGGAATGAGCTTACTGGTACACAAACTTGTTAAAAACTGTTTGATGGTATAATGTGCTTATTATTTCCGCAGGTATTAAACCACTTCCCATTAAACTGCTTTTATAGAAGGTCTTGTAAACTTCATCGCATAATTATGTAGGATGTAAAAAAACATGTAGAAGCATAAAAGTGTAATTCGGTTAGTTCACTTTGAGCAAGCAAGAAAGTCGAAAATCAACCTTTATTGCAACACTGTGCAACCTATTGACTCCAAGAAACTTTACTAAAATGCAGATAGCACGTATTTGCAGTCTAGACAGTACTAAATTGAAAAACCACCAAGAAAAGCAGATATAGTTTCCGTTACCAAACTTAATATTAAGTGAAAGTAAGCCATGCTTGTGAGCAGAGAAAATTAATTTCGACCCTAATTTTTAAACTCAGTTCATTAGTCGACTTCCTGCGAATCAGCATTCTCTATTTTGAAGAAAATCATATTATAATGACAAGCCAAATACAAAAACTAACAGCGAATATTCCACGGACAACTCATACTTGACGTTGCACGGTCGTGTGCACACATATAGCAGACCTCATATTTGATGGTATACTGCTGCCTCTGCTATTTTTTGGTTGTGCATTTCTCACTATTTTGTATGATAAAGCATGCTGCGCCCACGTGCTGCCATGTTCTTCCACCAGACCTTTGAATGCAAACAAGCAGAATCACAAAGGTTCTTTTAGAATACAGGAAAATGTGAAAACTTATACTGCTCCTTTATACGGCATATAAATATTCCCATTTAGTGTTCAGAAACTAGTTCTGCATTGTGTGTCTTTAATAATATGAACCCATCCATATAATTATGTCCGATTTAAAAGCATTTCCTCAAAATGATTTTCATACGGCTTTCTTGAATAATAGGATGGAGGAAATAGGAAAATGCAGAACAGCAAACTCCTTCTTTTACATTGGATTGTCGAATGGAAGATGAAAATGCGACAGTTATGACAAGGACAGAAGCAGAGCAGTGTTTACTCATATGTGGCTAAAGAATAAAGGAAGATTCTTACGAAAAGTTTTCCTTCCAGACATCATCATTGTTACACAGACAAGGCTTTCACAACCGTAGAATACAAATGAAAGCTATCAGTAAAGGCAAAAAACAGTCAAGAGTAACTAAATCGTCAGGGGTAAAATATCGTTACAGACAAATCGGAGGAAAACTTACATTCATACATAAAAATATACTTTTTGGTATAGTAAAATAAGCTCCATCAATGACTATAAATCCAGTGCTTTCTTGATATATCATGGTTTCTGCTCTTCTAATAAAATCTCAAGTGAAAGCTAGAGAGGTAAGTTAAGTTACGTGACAAAAGTATATTTTAGCGACTCATAACGTATTACATATACAACATAGCGAATGATCGTTATGATTGACATCTTTCTGAAAACAGCCAAATACAGACGGTTTGCTAAAGCAGTTCATCAAATATATAAGCAATAACACACAGAAGTAGGTACACTTTTTGATGCTTCACTTATGTTTATGAATCTGTCGCTTTTCATTGAAGGAAGCTCTATAAGCATAATCCAACTTTTCGTTTGTTTTCAATGGTTTTCTATGAAAACCTCTGTAACTGATATCGTTCATTCATAGTGGTCTAGTGCGTTCAAAGATAAAAGGGTGATAGATTTAGCATTCTAAAGTTCAATGCTTTCGCGACAATTGAACAAGATATTCTGGCTGAAAGTGTACCATCAACTATGGGGAACATTGGTACATTAGGTTCGGGTGTCAAATGAAGCCTGATCTGCATGAAATTTGGCCACTTAGCTATGTATTCAAGCCTTTTACAACCCACACGAACTCCAATCTGTGATAATCATGATAAGATAAACCAGATTTTATCCTTTTAAAAAGTGTTTCAAGGACTTGACAACTTAGAAAAATACATAAGCTTCCACTGATTTGAAACTCTTGTCACTTTCATCAGCTCAATAGGTGTAAGAAGAAGAGCTGATATTTGTCTAAGATAATATTGATCATATTGCGCTCTTAAAACACCAACTCTGAAAGCAAATAAATGTTGCAGAATCAGTCTTCCGAAAAGAAAAGTAACAGGATTAAAAAAGCCACAAAATTTGTTCGTATAGACATATGGGCTCATCATCATGGTACTATGGGACCTAATTGCTAATTCGTAAATTTTCTGAAACATTTCTGGTGTACTGCTAAATACCTTTTCCAGTTTATCATTAACCTGCTTGGTCAACCCGACCTCATCGCCATCAAACGTCCATCCGTATCGGTTGGTGAAAGTAGAATTGACAAATAAGGTGCGTTCAATATCTCTACGGATAATTAGAATTCAATTACTTTATCTCCTGCAGTAACTGTTTGTCATTTGAAAACTACTTCCAATCTGAGCACGAACCATGCATAATTTAAAGTTACCTAAAATATCAAATGTAATCGTAACATGTCGACAGGGTTTTTAACTCCAAGCTATAAAATCGTTTTTCGACAAGTTCGCATAAGATTCCAAATCAAAGTTGGTGACCTAAAAAAGTGCATACGCACGTTCTAGAGCTGTTGGGCAGGTTAAATAAATGTACACTTTAACAGCAAATCTGTATGCTAATATAAATTGAAGTGTTGATAAAATGTCAATCCGAGTTGGCAAGGTATATTTGAAATAGGTTGTTGGATTTTCTTGAAAGAAAAGAAGAAAAGCGATTGAAGCTTTTAGAAGGAAGCAATATCGGAGAGCAATGTGAGCCAATTGTGAGTAGAACGGTGCTTAGTAGTCAGAGATGTTATCAACCTCGGTTGTTTTTTGTTAGGGTGAATTGAAAAAGTAAGTGAGTACTACCTAAATAATGTGACCTACTGAATCTTAAATTGGAACGAGATACAAGAAAAATAAAGATTGCTGTAGTGAATAAAAATCAAACGCAACAGTTTCCTCTAGATAAACATAAAAATGAAGGAGTCCGTGCTGTTAATTTCGTCGATGAAGTTTTATAAATGGATGAGAAGGCTGATGGGTACATCAGATAATGTTAAAGTGTTAAGGCTCCATTGCTTTTGGTTGGTTTGGCTAGCTTCGTCTGTAAATAAGAGGAGCAAAGTAAATATTATGAAATGGAGGTGTTGAGCTCCTAGAATACCAAATAACTGGTCAATATTCTATTATTATTGGTGTGTAAAATTCGGAAGACTGTATTTTATAGCTCACATCACATTACAATACAGCTAGTATAATACCATGGATTTTCTAACAGTTCCTTTACCAAGTCGAACAATATTTTGGCACTGTTATTGCAAACCAACACAACTTGAAAATAAGATAGGCTCAGGCGTAAGGTTTAACGGATGTAAACTTCTTCCCGTGCAATACGATCTGGTGCTCATTAGCAATAGTACCACGTCCCTTGGTAGCATTTTAGCATTTTCTTTATCCTCTTTCCTCCTTATTTTTTCCTCCACTTTTACTTCCATTCAAGAATCTCAATCTTCATCAAGAGTTGCTTACAACAGCCGCATACCAATTTCTTCAGCTAGTTTCAGAAGAATGTCTTAGCCCTTCGGCCCGGAGAGCGAATCGACTCATATTTCCTTCTTCACAAAATGCTATCTTCTTTCGTCATTTTGGGTTTGGCCCTTCGTTTTCTCTCATTCTTTTCCCTGCTACTCTAATGATTATAGCAAATAGCTATAGTGCTACATTGCCTACATTGCAAGATTTCCTTAATAGTATACCTGACTCTAGACATTTCACCAGGAAGGAGCATCGCCCTGATATAGTGTAGATTACATAAATGAAGAGAGGTGCGCCACATTTATATGGGAATGAGCATAAAAAGAGACAGCTGTGGCCGTCTCGCTCTCTCTCTCTCTCACTCTCTCTCTCAACGACTTGTCCTTACGATCCAAGAATCAAGTATATCAAATCCTGATAAACCAGGTATAATATCACCTTTTTTTCATTTCACTCGAACTGCATTAGAAGCATTTGGAACAATCGACCTTCCCAAGACCATAATCAGGTATGTGCATTAAATTTATTTACAATGTTACAGCGTCTAACCGTAAGTCTGTAGGGAGTAAGATTGATGCTAACTTTAGAACCGGGGAACAAGTCTTGAAGCGTGAAAATTTTGTTTGCAATTTTATATGCGTGTTTTCTTAAGCTTTTGCTTGTTCTCGGCATGAAAAATTGCCACAGTAGCATACAAAGTATCAAAGCAGAAACGTAATCCCTAAACCTCATTATTAGCTAGTCCTCTCGCAATGTTGCTGCACTCTACAAACTATGTTTTTATGCGTTTTGGCTTATGAAAAATGGTAAGTAGATACCGGATTTAGCCAACTATGTATAAAATGATTTACCTATTCAATGAGACGAAACCCCTGTCCCATTTTGGATCTCTTGGTTTCAGTGATACTTCTGTAGCTACATAAAAACATGTATGTATGTACTTGCGAGTATCTAGTTATGAGATTGACTTAAAACCCTAACGCAGGTTAATGAATTTGATGTCGTTCAACTTTTGTTTGCAATAAGAAAACCAGACTGAAGAATTTCGGTGTCCTAATAAATTCTGGTAATCGCACGTAATCTACCGAAGTGTGATTACTAGTTTTTATCTTCTATGTTGCATGCAAAACTATAAATATGCTCACTTTTAAAAATAATGCTTATTTATGAATTACAAAAGTTTATGATAACTTTCAAATAGAAAGAAAATACTACATAAACCATCTCTTGCCTTACCACTTTTACTGAAATTTCCCTCTACACTCGGAAAAGCACTCCAGCTCTGTATCGTCGATGAAAGTTATACAGCAGACAGGAATATCAACTACTATACATTTATCGTCTAGAACGAGATGATGGTGGGGAAGACATCATTGAAATGTGAGACGGAATTCAGTGACCGCTATGCCAAAGTTCGTTTATTAGTCGAATCTGAGCTTGTAGACCGTCCTACTTTCTCCACGATACAAGACGATGAAATCGACAAAATTGGAAACATTTTTGACAGCTACAAGAACTCGGTTTCCAATGCACGTGCTCTGGGAATAAGTTATAAGAGAATAATTATTCGAAATCAGGGCAGTATAGCTGTGTCACAGCCGTTACGAACGGAATGAGATTGGGAATAAAATAAATGTGGTGAAAGCATCCAAATTCAGAAGAACAACATGTAACAAGAGCTGTCATAAAGTCATAACGTTCTTTTTTTTCGTGTAGCCGTCACTTCGACTTCCAACATGAAAGAACAGAAATGACAGGGGAGAACCAGCGCAGTATTTCTATCATTTGCTTGGCAATTGATATAAGTTGATGGGGCTTTTGTGCTAGTTCAGATGATGTTTCCCACGCAGCTTTGGGTACGATGTAAACGGAAAGAAATAAGAAATAGGAGGGCATAACTGAACACGCGAAGACAAAAAGTCTATTCTCGGTTTGTCCCAACTACATATTATAACATTGCCACTCAATCTTAAGACAGATGACAGATAACAAGAGATTCTGCTTATTCGTAGATAGCAAACAGACTCTCAAGGATAATATTCACAGTGTAACTTCAGATGCACAGTGGGATAGAAAGGGAAATGCAAAAAGGCAGTTGCTTCTTTACATGCAAATGCAAATTTCTTTCAACTTCTCGTCTATCAGGAACTTCATATGAGGTGGTGCGGCTGCTTTGGGAGCCCAAGTGTTATATTAACATAGCGCAACCAGCAGCACTCACAGTGAGTAAATTTGGAAAGTGTAATATAAATTGCTTGTGTTCCACTTGTCTTCCAGGCGTGAGCCTCTTTCACCATTTCCTGTGTGACTTATGACTGACCATGAGCAACATTTATTTGTGGAGAGTGCTTTTCAAAGCAAGTAATCAAATTACAATCACGAATTTCACCACATTGCATTACCTACAAATGAAATGAATTTTACCACATTCTACTCCCTTTTGCAATTTTAGATACACAACTCTCGCTTGCTCAACACAATCATATCCTATTTGTTAAACGTCTACTTTACACAATTATATTTGGATTCACTTTCACAGCGAGCTTTCATCAAGAAGTATCGCATTTCATAAACAGCAAACATATTGTGTTTATAAACGTCCTTTGTTGGGATGCAAAAGTTTGCATCAATGTAGCTCTCAACAAACTGAAACTCATGCTGAATAATTGATACAGCCAGCTGAAATTCATCAAAACTCATAATTGTTGATGATGAGCGATCCATTACTTAACAAAATTTTGGAATACCAAAATTTATAAATTGTGCAACACACCTTATGTAGCGAAAAATTGTAAATTCCATTTTGTTTAATTACACAATCATGTGTGTACACAAAGTGGAGCAAAGTAATTAGTTTTTGCATGGGAATTGCACTGTACCCGAATTTATACTTACTTTGCAATACCGACAGATCCTTACGTTTTGAAACTGTTTACATATATTTCTAGCCAATCGAGTAGGATTGCAAATTGCTTCGACCCTTAATCCAAACTGGTATAAAGCGAAAAAATGAATGGTACACAATTTCAATGTAACTCGAAAACAGACATACTTGAATGAATGTAGAAAGAACTCGTTACATCCATACATAAATACAACCCTTTGTGGATGCCGATACTCAATTTAATACGAGCCGCAGAAGGCGATGGTAAATGGGAACGAAGATTTGAGGTACCTCAAAAAGGAGTCATGGCGGAAAAAGACATGGATCTCGAGCAAGTGAGGGAAAGATATTCAACGACAAGAAATATGCCTGAACGTGATATCCAACTTACCACAGGAGTTTCTAAGGCAGTAGTGGGTTCTTTCATATTTTGTTGTCAAGAATGTCTATGGAGCATGGTCATGCAAGTATAAATGTAACAAATTGTGCCCCGTTCAGAGTTATCTACATTTCATATAAGAAGCTTACGAGTGATGAGGATGACAATGACGATGAACAGCCCAGAGTTGTGGGTGGAAGATGTATAGTTGAGCTGCGAAGAAAGCGAATAGAAAACGACTAATATATCTTCAAGCTTCAAACATGGCGAACAAATGCAAAGCAAAGAAGCCTCCTTTTCCTTCCTCTTTTTTTGGAAAACGAAACGGTACATTGAAGTGGTCCGAGAAAAAAAAAGAAGCTTTTCTGAGTGATGATGATTATACAAGGGAAAGGGAGAGCGCAAACATTGCTGGAAGACATTTGAAGTACATGCATACGAAAAACGACTTTAAGGTTTTATATTCACTCCACTTGTGTGTTGCCCTGCTTTACCATTCAATCATCAAAGGAACGTTGTCCGTTAAGGGGTATTTTGCTTATTCGTTTATTGAGCATGTAATGTACAATGTGGTAAGCTGGACTATGTGGATTAACTGTAACGAAAAACGACATGCATGGTTGATGTGCAGACTACTTGAATCTCTATGTCTATTTACACAAGTATTATAGTACCCTCTGAATTTTACTCAAATATGATTCTCTCTATATTTATAAAGAAGGCACTCAAGTTTTGAACACTGGTTTCGTATTCAATCAGTTATACCACTTCTGTAGTATCTATATTTTATATTTAAAGGGTCAACACAGTTAATCAGCTATGTTCCGTTTCAAAATTATGAGCAAATTTGTTCGGAGACCTTGTTTTCGATTAATTGTAGTTTGTTTAGTGGAACGAAACTATGTTCGATGGGTAAATTTTCTAATCTCGCTAACCATAATAAAAATTCACTGTTTAAAGAAAGGACTAACGAGCCACATCAAATAACTGAATAAACCAAACTTACCATCTATATCTAACTGAATTGAATTTGGCCGAGTATAAATGTTTACGTAATCACATATTTAATAAGTCGATAGGATTATTTTCTATGACGATATGCAATGCCATTTATATACAAGGACTTAGCAATAATATGACTACTTATGTTACAAAGATATGGTAAACTACAAGTGTGGAATTCTTACAATAGATTTTAAGGAAAGATAGTCTACTCGTTGGTTTCTATTAAAAACCTTCACCTATCATAAATAATTCATTTCAAAAGCTATTCTCTATTAAAACATTCAAAATCTCTATCTTTTTGTGTTTACCACATATATCTTATTATTGTTTTCTTTTTTTTGCGATGTCTAGCAAAAAATATTTCCCTTCGTGTATATGTTAAAATGAATACGAATGTAATATACAATCGTAACAAATATAAACTTTTTTGTACATTTGTATGACCAACAGAGTAAGTTTATGACCGTGCAACTTTATTCCCCGATGCTCTGTGATCACTCCCATCGTCAGTGAACCGTAAATTTCTTTAATTATGATACAATTTGATGCGCTTTTTATTGCAGTATGTATTATGATTTAATACAAGAAACATGTTATTCTTTTAGGTTGGCTGTGCATTCAGCTCTGCTTTGTAAGTAGCCCGTTTTTTTGTAGGGAAACTGATAAAAATGACACTCGATAAAAATCTGTGGAAAAGCACTAGAAGGAGGCCTCAGCCAAGCTAGCAGTAGCAATGGCAGGAAATACAGAAATAGTGAGTTTTTTCATCGAGTCACTGATATGTTCATATAAGGGTGGCTCGGCTGGTGGCTACGAATGTGTCAGTAGCAGCATGTGGCGTCTGCGAATTTTGGTTTGGTTCTAGACAAGCCTTACTTGGGTCCTTCGGTTGATGCACGAAATCCCTGAAAGGACTTGTATATAAGAGGTACACACAGAGAGAAAGCACGAGGAAGCGAACACACATGTACTGAGCAGAAACAATCTTGTCTTGTTCCAAACAACTAATACGTGTTTCGTGAAACGAAGGCATAGCCCACTGAACAGTTAAAGAGGAGACTCACACCAACTTTAAAACGAGAGCAACGTAGCGAGAAAGCATAAGAGGTAACAGTACTGTGGGAGAGCAGCAGCCTTTGCTGCTTTCTCCAGACCAATGTGTGAAAGGAGAAGAACTAACTGGTTGTTGTAGTAGGCTCAGCTCTCAAGTTGTATGCGAAGATCCTATCGCTCATGCTACTGTAATAGCAGGGAGAGGAATCCTTCTTTCACTGGGATATCATCCAACATTTCCATTACGTCCTTTTTCCTTTTTTTAAGCATCATGCTTGTGTACGGAATACACACGCTCTTTCTCTCTCTCCCTTCTATATACTGAGAAACAAGCTGGGGAAAACAGGAATCGGCCAAGAGCCAACTACACTTTCTCTTGCCATTTGCATTTCATCTCTTCCAAGACTCATATCCACCACCAAACTCGCGCAATTCTCTATCTTGCTCGTCTCTTTCTCTCCCTCTCCGTTTCACAAAGTGTGTCTCGCGTGAATGTGCCACATTCCTTTGTTTCATGTATTTTCTCCAAGCCCTTTTACTTTTATCGCTATATACCAAGAAGAAAAAAAGAACGTAACGAAACTTTACAAATATCATCATAATTTTGCATTGTGGTTTCAATCAATTCGTCACGAAGAGAATTCCTAAGTTCAAGTCACTAAGGCTCAATCCAATACTTTACTTAGATGGCTAAAGTATACTTGAATCTCCTTTTTGAATAAAAACAAAGTAGGCAAGAACATCGTATCAATATATATTTCCTAGCAGGCCTACTGATCAATACGTGTTTGGCAAGGTTCCCAAAAAGAAGGAAAAAACAAAACCATGACATAGTACTAGCTCTGGCTTGTAAACTTTCTTTACCGTTCCATTGTATAGCTACAATGGTCCAGAAATTCATCTTTTCACAGCACTTGCACCTTCGTCAGCAAGCTTTCCCTTCTGCTTCGTTGTATCACTACCTTTGAACTAATGTTTTAAGCACTCATACATATTTTAAACAAACGCTTCGTTTGTTATTTGACTTTGAAAACATGTCATAATCTGTTGATAAACATATTCGTTGACTACTTTATATATTGGTGATTTTGTTGTTGTGATGTGTGTGTGTACAAAGTGATGAAACGTGAGAGGTAAAAAGGTAAGCTACCATGATTCTTAAGCTAGGCTTTTGAACCTCTTCAAAAGCTGTAAAAAGCATGGAGCATTTCTGAACTAAGCTAATATACATGGATTTCTTAGCAAACATATAAAGTAACGGTGTAAATATCCTCTGGTAAGTAAACTTAAATATGCCAAGTACATCGAAACTTTGGTGTTGATCATGTGTGTACAGAGTTTCAAATCATTGATCTGGTTCGAAAACGATTGGCTGGCGCCATGGGATATTTGAATCAATAACTTGTAAGCAGAAAGAATGAAGCGTCAAGCCTTTCAGTCACAGATATTTTGCTACTGGTGAACCTTGTCATTGTCAACATTTTATTTTTCCTTTTCACATGCAAGTAAGTACGTGCTAGCGAATAAGTAAATCGAAAAGCTGAGACTTGAAACTAATATTTGACAACGTCGAGCTCGGAACTCTGATTTAATATAGAAGTATAAACATTTCTAATATCTAAGACCTCGATATCCTACCAAGAATACTAGAAATACATACATTTCTTAGTTTGACTGAGTTGAGTAAAACCTATCAATTTTGTTGGACATTGGAGTGCAAAGACAGTTTAAAATGATGGGTTTTCTATGAATTCATATCGACTAGAATTTCATATCCTAAATTACGTATACTTTTTGAGTGCTTATGAGTTCATTTTATCATCACGTTGAGCCCTTTTCATCATTACATGAGTTGTAGCAACAACGACAGTAAGAACGTTACTCGTTCCAATGCTTCAGGTTTGAAGAGAACACTGCCTTCAAAGCTTGTTGCTGCTGTTACCTCTTTAGAGGATCTCTCGGCGTCAGTGCTGGCTGACTAACAATGCCATCCTTTTGTGTTTTAACTCATTCCAAGTTCTTAAATAATGAATTGTGACAGCATCTTTGCTACTTACTGATTTACGACGTGGTGAAGACAGAATTGTGTTTGGAGCACATACTCCACATTCAACGGATGAATTGAAGGTTTTACAGTGTGGCTCACCACTACTCCTGTAACCGTCTTTGAAAAGAGCTGCTACACGCAAATGTACCACTCAACCTAAAGAGTTAAAGAGAGCGAGAGTTTTTGAACAGGAATGGAAGAAGAGAATTCTTCGATAATAAGCAAGTCAGTGGTTTTCATTAAAATTGTAAGTAAGAAGAGGATTGTGGTAGTAAAGAATTCTGTAATATTATCAAAAGTAAACTGAGATAGGGAAAGGCAAGTGCAAAGAGCTACACAGTCATTCGTCCACATACTCCCGTTGTGTAGTGTGGGCTAACGGTAATACGGTAAAACCATGTGTGTTCAGTGGCTCATATTTGTGATTCTTGCTGGGTTCCTGCCACCAGCTTTCTCTGGGAATCCCGACGCCAAACGACTATACGATGATCTCCTTTCCAACTACAATAAGCTTGTAAGGCCCGTTGTCAACACGTCAGATATTCTCAAAGTTCGAATCAAACTGAGGTTGTCCCAGCTAATTGACGTGGTATGTATTTTTGAATAATGAATCTCAAACTATATTAACTTTTAAGATAAACTCATACATTTTATATACATGTCATCACCATATATCATCATTCATCAACAAAACGTAACCCGTTGGGTATCAACTTTACCAAAACTTCCCCTTGATACCAACACTAGCAATTGACAGGGAGCCAATATTCCGCATGATAATTCCTTTCCAACTTACAATGGAAGCAAATAAGTCTAACCTGTTTCGAGGTTCCTAACAATGACAGAAAAAGTTTAAAGTTTTTTATAAGTAGATTAAACAAAATGCTTTGGAGCTAAGCTGAAATCCCTTTCCCCCAACCGAACTAGAGGCACACGTCATCTTCTTATGTTTGTATATGCTTTTACTTGGAAAGTACAGATGAATGGATTTCCATCAAAATAAATTGGCAGCACAAAGTTAGAAAATTTCGTATGAATCTAGAAGGAATGCAGCAATCTAAACCGGATGCAGAGCGACGGGATGCCATTATTACTATTATTATTACAATTATTATCTTTATAACTGATATTAAGCTTGGGCGAGAGAAGATAAACCTTACCACCGCCATCGTTTTGGCCTTCCACACTTTGGTCTTCATCTGTCAAATTATTTGAGTTTCGCTATCCAACGAAATTCTTTCTCGGTTGGCGAAGATCCGGGCAGAGAGCTCAAATTTAATTTAGGAAAAAGGTTCATTTCCTTTTTTTCCAAGTGAAACTGTTTGAGCCTTGACGAGAGGAAAGTAAGTGTTTCAAAGGATTTATTAATTGTACCTGAATGAACCATGCAGTTCCTTTTTCCCCATCTTTCTCCGCTCGGAGAATTTTATATATCTTGGTATCGCAGTGTCATAATGTCTTGAATTTTTATGCTGAACTTTGGGTGTAATTTCAAGTCCGAAGCCGAACGTAAACGTTGGTTGGCAGACAGTCGTCACCCAACTACCCAAAGGAAAATCAAACTAAAAATAGTCAGTTAGAGCCCGCTTTCCTCCCTCCTCTTTGTTACAGGGAGATCAGAAAAAGGAATGAAAAAGATAGATATGAGAAAAGTTTTCCGGTTAGTTGCAAGTCTTTTCCTTTTCATGAATATTTGGCCTTCTTTATGTATCTTCCACGTCCGCTTTGTGCAAATGTGGCCATGTAAGCCAGAAGGATATATAGTGTGGCATGGCAGTTATGTGACGGTAGCCATGAACGATTCCGTATTAAAGTCTAGGGAAATGAAATCATTTCAGCTTTGAGAGTTTTTTATGCCTGAGCTACAGTTAGGAAAACTGTAGAGGAGAAAAGGTATAGAAAATAGGTTATTGTATTTTGTATTTCCGTTGACTGCTGCTGAATAGAGAGAGAGAGACCTTGGAGAAAACCTATGCAAGCATCATGATGTAGTTTATAAATTTACATCAATACTTTCTCTTGACGTTCATTTTAGTCAGAGGAGTAGCTAGTGCGGCAGGACTTTAACACAATACGCTATACCCAAAGTGTTATCTGTCACATTGTAATGGAAATCTAATGAATAGAAAAGAGAAATTGTAGCGTCTTGTGTTCACCTCTAAGAAGAATTTACTGGGCAAATGCATGCTTTCGGGAAACATAAAGTAAAAAGGTCTACAACAGAAGAATGGCATTTCCCTTATGAGGCACTAGGCAATGAAATCGCTCCGGCCTGATCACTCGCTTCCACCAACTAACTCTTTCTATTGTAATGTAGGCAATCACCCAACAGCAGAATAAAGTTAAAGCACCGTTGATCACGAGGAGTCTCAGAACACTCGAACTTTTCCCTAACTTCATATCATCAGATGAAACTAGGCATGGAACAGGTTCAAAAAATAGATTTTGTAATGCATCAAGCTATAAAATACTCCAACTATTATACAAATTACTTTGAATAATTTCATTGGGAAAGTGTGCTTCATCATCACTAGTACGAAATTGTAATTATAATTTCAAGTTTTTGTTATTTATTAATTGCATTTCTCTGCCAGTTCCGAACAACTTTTGTTTACCTCAAAAACATTTCATAAACTACCTACCACATAATAACACAAACTATAGCAAGGATCTCAACATCATAAAAAGCAATTCAAACTGTGATCTGTCAGCTTTCATCGTTTTCCATATATTTGTAATGGAAGCCCTGTAATCAGATCGAAAAGAACACAAAATCGATGGACAAACTGACTGACACAAGTGAAAGTCACATGCTGCTCCTCAAATATATGAAAGTGCTTAGGTAAATATTCTTAAAAGCATTTTTTTTGAACAGTCGCTGTCTATCCTTTTGTAAAAGAACACCTTCAAAGTTTCCCTGTCCCATTTCCCTTAAACGGACAGTCTCCCAAATATATAACGTTCTTCTGTTGTTGAATCTCCGTCATGATTGTCTAGAAGACATACAACTTTTATTGAAAGGCTTTCTCCGTGAAAAGTGACAGAAGAGATAAAAAATGTATTCTGCAATTCCTTTGATAGCTTCTTTTAGTGACTTGATTATTGCTTGGAATCGACTGAACGTGGCTCTTGAATTTTTTAATGTTGTTTCTCGGTACTTAGATGCTACCCATGTTTTCCTTCCCAATACAATGCGTGTAACCAAAGTCATGTTAAGGTTTATTCGCATCATAAATAGTTTTCATGGTACATTCATAAGAAGAAATCGCTCCATCAGTTGGTCTGTCACGCATCTGGTCCAGAGGTTCATGGTGTGTATTCCATCATAATAATGATAATGTAATGTAATCCTTGGGAATTTTGATAAATGGAGAAACACAATACCTTCTGTACATTCATTTTCCTTGACATGACGTGCCACAACAAAGAGATGATTTTTGCACTACTTTCAAAGATTGAGAGTGATAAATCAAAATATTATAACAAATCATCGGAGCTGTCTGACAGCAAAATGCCTATGCTTAAGCTTCTATCTCATTTCCTTCGATTTATGGAAGTTGCAAAATGAGCAATAACAAAAATATGGCTTACTTCTTTTTTTCGTGTATTTAGTTACTGGCATCAGCCAGAATACATTAGTTTGATTCATATACGAAAACTGAGTGCCAGCCAGCACATGGCAGGCTCTCTTTTATGTGTGGGAGACGTTTGGTTGTTGTTGCTTTATAAAAAGATGTAGAAATCATAAACATATAGGGAGAGTGGTGGGGAGTCTAAAGTTTCGTTGGGAAGAGAGACGTTCATGAAAAGTATCTGTCATCTCTTAGCAACCCCATTATTTATGCACTATTTTGAATACTTGGGTAAAAAGTGTAACATGGAGCGGGTAGAGATACAACAGAGGTAGAATCATGGGAAACCCGCTTAAGAGCTGACAACGGTAACGTTTGGAATGATGAACTACTCATACTTTCATTTGCTCAATTGTTAAAAAGAGCATTGGGTACAGTGGCTGAAAACATGTGGTACGTCGCTAAAATCTTTTTTCGATGATGATGCTGTATTTGATGGTTGCCGTTTGTTATATGCATTCTTTAGTTGTAGAATCTCAGCGTTGGTAGTGATAAATAACTCAAACTAAACAACTTGGAATCATGTGTTTTAGATCAGGGTGTGTAACGATTTGGTGTCATTAAACGTGTGGTACAATGAAACATGTTTTAACTCATTAAAGCACATTTTAATTGAAGGTTTACACATTATTTCATACTCATTAAAAAAAGTTATTTGTTGGATCCAGTATCTATTTCCACCCAATATGCTTAAAGTTCAAACAGTAATCGTTTAAAAAGGAAGTCTGAACATAAAATTGAACACATTTTCCTTGAAAATATGCCTAAAGTCAAAACGTTACAGGTTAAAGGTCTAAAAGTTGTAACATATTGAGTACACATCTGACTTTAGCATAACTGATACCTTATACAAGATATTAGATCCGGCTTTAAATTGAATTACAATTCAATTTTCATCTAGCGCATATCATATGAGCTGCAGTAGTTAGAAAATAGGAAAGTACACAACCAAAACTGGTCCACCGTATTGACATATTGAAATCACGAGCCTGAATTCCCCGTATTTTTTGATAAATCGAATTCATGGAAATTTAAGAATGAGCAATGTGATCTTGAGTTGAACCAAGAATATTTGACAGCCCCATACACATATTCGTTTTTTCCATATCGGTTTACAGAATCAATTTGCTTTTCCAGACCTTTTAGATTCTGTTTTTGTCTGTACCAACGTTAAATCACAATCGTGGTCAGTTGGTAAAATCGATTTTCTGCTGTTCCTTGCACATTCCACATATGTCGTGTTCCAATGTACAGTTTTCCCAACGGAAAGCATCCATATTGTATTACAATCATTTCAACTTAACCATCAGCAATTATACTGCATCAGTAGTTTTCAAGTTTGCTCGACGAATGACGGCATCATATATATCTGAGATCAATCGAAAATTGTTATCACGCAAACCATGCATGCAGTCCATCACAAATAAATGTGCTTCTCTTATGCCTAAAACGTAATAAATAAACCGTTCTCTACTTTTTCGAACAAGCATGCAGTAAACATTTATAGTAAATTGGTTTCACCAAATGATCAACGTTAGTACTACCCCTTCACTTAAGCGGATTCTTTGGGAAGCAGTCGGAATAAAGGCACTATCTCCATCAAAAAGTTTTGTTGAACTGACAGCCCAATGTTGGTTCAAGGCTAGAGGGCAGTGTGAGGATGTCACTTTGATGTCATTGTCATACTTATCAACCTATCGACTTTACTTGATGCGTAGCCTACGGATAGAATAGAAATGCTCCATCTATTGTTTAATTTTGAGGCTTTCATTAGTAAAATTTGTGAATTTTACGTAGCCCTTTGCAGATATTCTGCGACATATTTAAGTCGTCATGGTCTATTTGGAATAACAGGCTACTTATTCCTGAGGAAATGGGAGTGTGTCCTTAAAATGAGTTTCACTGCATCATTAAATCCATTTTATTGCACATTTGCGATGAATCGTTTGAACATCGTTGATTGTATGAGTCATATATTTTTTTTTTAAATTGTGTAGTGATGCCAAGCTTTAGAGTCGTAGAAATGTAGTAAAAAATAAGAAGCTAAGGTGGATTACTGTGTGGATATTTTTTATCATTATCTACTATTCTGAACTCATCCATCGGGTAAAAAACTTCATTGTGAGTTGAGTATAATCCAAACAAAGGGAGGGGTAAAATATGCGAATGCAAATCAATCGTCACTTCTCTGGAGGCAAAGGAATAATAATGTACGTATGCAGATCGTTCGCAACGGGAAGAGTACTAGTTGAAGCGTGCACACTACCTTCTAACGTGTTTTGACACGACTAATGAAATGGTGTACATATTATATATATATTTGAAAAGTTGGAAACTTGGTTTTATACATGCATTGTTGCCGGATTGGTTGGCTTTCAAGCTGCATACATAATATTAAACTTAGCTTAGCTGTTCGGAACAATCAGAAAGTAAGACGGAAATGGAGAAAGGCTGATATATCTTCTCTTAAAGGCAGTAAAGTAGAAACTATCCGGCATTACGTCTATTCAATGAGCACTAATCAATCACTGCCATCGGATAATAGAACTTGGTTCCACATGCATGGATAAAAAGGGAGAAAAAAAGAAGAAATCAAGCGTCTTACTGGGATTTCATAAGCTTTAGTATCCTGGTGTTGGGCTTCAGCGATTGCTGCGCCCTGCCATTTTACCATACGAATCATTAAAAGATAGAATCCGACAAACCCATAGGAGATAGAAATCCACTTAAGTATGGCAGAAGATATGTTGTGGAAGAGGAGTCGTCGTTGTGCTTTGATGTTGACAACACTCTGAACTTACACTCCACCATTATTTCCCAGTATTTTAAATCACCAATATATTTATGCGTGTGTACATGTTTTCCTTCTTCCGTTTACTGTTTTTTGTATGTACGTGTATGTATGCATGCTAGATACATACATAAATGTATGGAAAGATGAACGACTCTGTTGGAGCAAATGAGGTAGCTAATAAATATGAGAGTGGAAATGAAAAGCAATTCGTTTCCTACTGCTTCAGCTGAAAGCAAGGAAATGAAATGAAGATAGACCATCTTTTCACCTCAAGCCCCAGGAGAGAAGCTGGGTGATGGGATGTATGCATACCGTCGAAGCAATCGACGTATCAAGAGCATCATTTTCACTGCCTCCACCACCCCGTATACCAAACTGGATTACTGCCATTACACCCAGTTTACCTGAATGTATCCCCTCAAACGTAGAAGGAAAATGTTGTTTAGTTTTTGGAGAGAATACACACTTATACACTCTCAAGCAACGGGGAAAGAATGAGACCTTAAACAAGTGAAGTGAGTGAGTCAACTGACAAGTGCACATTTATTTGAAGAAACTTCCAGCAGATTTGAGCATCATTTCCCAGTCACCGATTTTATAGCGTGGAGGTCTCTCACTTTCTCTCTCCCCATTCATATTAGATCCATTCCTCCAAATACTTATAATAAATATACTCTTTCACATTATGGAGAAAATGCTACAAACTTGCACAAACAGATGAAGAGCTTCACTGCGAAAAAGATACGTATGATTATCATTAGATGTGTGTGTGTGTTTTTATATACTTACATAGACACTGAGGAGAAAACTTCATTTCACATTCCAATAGCATGTTGCATTCTTATTCAGATAAATGCTCCATTGATGATGATGATACATACCTACCACTACTTTATTTCCAGCTCCTAAAGAAAGTAGGTTAGCTAAGCTTTGAAGTAAACTAACAAGAAGGATAAACCATCATAAACGTAGTATCTCAGTAGACTTAAGCTAAGGTTCCAGGCTCCAAATTTGGGTGCGGGAAATGAGGATCCCCTGGAGTGATATTGATGAATCCATAGTAATCTGGCAGTGAAGTATTCTTTCTTAGTAGGGAAAACGATAGAGAGGCAACAAAATCATTTACTACTTCCTAAGCGATGAAGTGAACAAAAAAGGCTATTCTCTCCTGTTTCCCCCCGTTTTTAACAAATACATGTGTAAATCTGTCGAGGCGTTGATGAAAAATTTTGTTACTTAGACCCACGCCAAATAGGCAATTGCTTTCGCTCAATATTCATATCTGGGATGAATTGTGTGCATGTCCCAGATAGAAATGAAAACATGCGTATCAGACCCTCTTATACACACATATTTATATGAATCAGACAATCTGACGTAAGTGGCCCATTTCGGCATCTTGTTTTAAACTACACACACACGCTCTTTGTTTGTATCAGCTTCATAGGGGAGTCGTGCTGAAAACGATGTTTGAGCATCAAAGGCGATCAAATGAAATTTAAAAGTATTAAAAAAGTAACCCTTAGAATGCATAACATCCATTGTTCATTGCAAACTGAGTAGTTGCACACATATAGAAAGCTTGTTTAATGGCTTGCTGAGTCTTTGGAGCATTTGAGACTGGGAAAGGAAAAACAAGCCTTTTTGCTTTCCTCTACTGATCTAAAGAAACTGGAAAGAGAATCAGTCTCCCTTTACACTTTAGCTCACCGCATTTTGTACTTACAAACACCCACCACTACATCTCTCCTTCCTTGAACACTTTTTCTTCCTAATAATAATAGTAGCAACCTTGTTTTCTTCTTCGGCTTTGCTAGTTACCTCAATGTTTTTCTGCACTTAAAAAAATCCTTGGTGGGTTCAGCTTCCAGAGAATATGTCAGAACTGGAATCCCATTGCAGCCTTAGAAAGTATATCGTTGTATAAAAATGAATAAACAAACACGTACTAACGTGAGTAAAGGAGAGAGAGAGGCAGACAAGTGCATGCATTTATCTAAACATGCTTGAAATACTATACAAATACAGGGCCCAAAACAGACCACAATGTGCATGGTATACATTAGCAATAATGGCACGACACAACCCCATTGCCATTTTGCTTAAACTCATGCGTGAGTGGTGGAAGATTTTAGTAACATATATATACGGAAGAGAAATTTGCCTCGGCTTTCTCGACGGAGTCTCAAAAAAACACTGTAGCAATAATACTAGCATTTCCACAACCTATTTCCAAGCATTTTCCTTAGCTCTTTAGTATCTCAAAGGACCCCTCTTACCCATCCACTGACGTGCTCTTCTCTTTCACAAAAAAAAACTTTAGCTGCTGCTCACTTTACGTGAAAAGGAAGAAAAGCTTGGAATAGCTTTAGACATATGATACATTATGATTGCGAATGTGTGTGCAAAGAGCAAAGCAACATTAGAAAAAAGTATTAAGGATACCAATGGAAGAGTCGGTACTAGAAGGAGAAATCGTAATTTAAGAACTATCACAAGAAGGGAGGAGAAAGAAAAAAATCTTTCGACTTAACTTCTTCCTTGAAAGTAAGTTGAATCCTTTATGCTATATACATCGAGTGTGAGCCCAACTGGGTCTGTATCAGGCTTATAGAGCCAGGCTAGAAGAATTTGTAGTAGCTTTTTGCATGCTGATAGTGATAGCTTTCCTTTGCCTCTTTCTCTTTTCTCTCTTCAACTTGAAGTAGCACAGAATTTTCTTTTTGCTCCCTTCCATAGGCATACCAATAATAGTACTAGTGAGCTAACTCTCTCCTAGCACAAGAACACAACTAAAACTAAGGCACCAAGTTTTCTCTGCTGATGCTACTCTTCTGTCTTAGTATTGAGAAGGAGTATATAAGATAGACAAAATTATATATATAGGGTTTTACTATATAATAGTAATATTGCGAGGGAGCCCCTTGTATTTCCAGGAATGGAACAGATTTTCCTTATATCGCAGCAACTACTGATGCTTCCGGACGCAACTTTTTTTTGTTCATTGCCACCGACCGACGAAACCTGTGTATGTGCCAAGATCGTTTCACCTAATATTCTTTTTTGTTGCATTGCACTCCCATCCTTTCTTTTGCTGATTTTAGCTCTCTTTCTTTTAGCACTGTGTTATACTCTCAATTCACTGGTTCTGTCAGAATATGTGAAAGTAGTGAAAGTCTTTCATGCGCTTATAAACTTAAATATATATATATAAGTATATATAACCCATTCAGAAGCGTTAATACTGCATACACTGACAGTGCAGTTATGATTTTTTGAGCTTTGGTAAGGATATTGGCTCCACGATACGACAAGAGAAAGACGCGTTTTTATGTAGTCTTGTAGTTGTATATATGTTGTGTGTGTGTGATATTACGCGCCTTGATCTTGAGAGGGCTGACGAAGAGAGTTGGAGGCAAGTAGTAAGCAAGTCTTATCCTCCTGCTTTCCCTCAAGAAACTTCGATAGAATCTTACTCCACTTGCCAATTTCCCGAGGATGAAGCCTTGCCTGTTCATCTATAAGAAAGTACTAACTGTATTTGTGATGTACACATTTTCCTCTAACTAATCTGTCATACTTTGCTATTAAAATGAGTGAAGCAATAGGAAATGGAAAGGAGGATGAGACGGTGTTACCATTACAGTTCCACAACTTTCCCCACTTTCCTTTTCTCCATCCTTTGTTGGTTCATATCAAATATTTTAATCCTTCTCTCTTGCTTTCCCCTCATAAAGTTTCCTTCGCCTTACTGTCAAACCTAAACCAATGAAGATTACCAGCAAAAGCGTTCCCCCCATAAACGAGTCAGCGTGTTACTTTCATGGGGAAAAAAGTTTTTCCATGCAGTACATTCATAAACATATATGGTCTCATAAACTACATTTATATCATGTATTTAGTATATATAATCCTGTATCCATAATCCGAGCGAGTTGTGATGTCAAAATAACTTTTTTTTTCTCTTATTCTGTTTCAGAATCTCAAGAATCAAATTATGACAACAAACCTCTGGGTAGAGCAGGTACGTACTTTACTAACTTCATCATCAGTCATTGTAATGCTTCATTTCCAATTTGTATTTTTCCTCGTTAGTTGTCTCTTTAGTGTAAGCCTTCACTGAAAACTAAATTTCTGATGATTAATTAATTCCTAGTGATTCGCAAATCGCCTTTTACAAGCTTCTTCCCAAGTATTACTTATTCGTAGCTGCCGAGATGAGTTAGAAAATGTAAGCTTCACAAAGTAGAATGTTTTTTATTCCGCAGTTTGTTGCATGATTCGGATACATGATATTTTGAGAAATATTACTACTGATGTTTCTGCTCCTCACACACATATGCTAGTGAAAACCGCTAGGGTGACAATGAGCCAACTAGAAGCTAAGGTAAACGAGCGTTTTCAAAACATCCATTTCACTAATTAGAGCCACCCATTCAGCTAGCGTGCTCATTATATGATATACACACACATTTCTGAAAATTAGTATTTTCAACGATCTCTCCTTTTAACTGTTTTTCTAATGATCGCTGAGCCGTCGTCCGCACCTCTACTAGCATTACATTCTCCACTCGAATAACCTATTAACTATAATGACAGTGAATTGCGTTCTATTCCAGAGACTGGAACGGAATTTACACAAGAAATACCGATGCAATGGTATGGTGGTGGGCAATAGTAGAAAGGGAAAAGAGAGTTAGAGCAAGAGATAAAAGTTATTCTTCCTTTCCTCGTCTGGCAAAGCTATATGTATTGCCAAACGGTGGTGCGATGGAACAAGATACAGTTTCCAATGAATTAAATACAAGATCAACATTCACAAGGCCCCAGTTATTCAGAGAGCAATTCCTCTCATATATCTTCCAACTTATTTTAGTGAAACTGAAGGAGTGATGTAACACATGATATGTGAAATCCATTTTAGCTCGTATTCAATTCATGTTGGTTATGTACACATTGTGTTACAAGGTTGCATGTTCATGCTCATGTTCATGACTTATTTTTTATACTTATCTCTCGATAGGTAAGTTTAGATGTAAATATTCATGACATCGTTGAAACTGGCTACTATATACTCCTTACTCCTTGCCTTTTCCAACAATGGAAGAAGTCGACCCTAAAGCTAAAAACTTACCATAATCACTTGGCTTTGTAGCAGACTGACAAAATAGTTTTCAGAGGAGTTGATAAAACTCATAGTTTTGCAATGATTACAGTGCTAAAAATGGGACATTGTGCCCCAGATAAGCAGTTCCAAAGTGTCGCGGTTGAGAAAATGGAAACGAGTGGTGGAAAAATAGTTCAAGTCTAGCACATATATTTATAGTAGTCCCGAGGAATGAATGCAGGTCCAAAAAAAACCATTGTTCTGTGTTACTATCACTGTATGCCAGTAGCAAAGGCCATTTTACGGCCACAGCCGGGAAGATGATACAAAATGGAAAATGGAGTAATGAGTTCACTAAATTGCATTTAACAAGTTAGACTCACAAATAAAGATAGCGTGTGTTTTTGTGTAGTTAGGTCCTTCATGTTTGTCCATCTAATAGTTGAATTAGCACAATGTACATGCTATATAATCTGGTCTACGTTAAAATGTAAACATATTTGGAACAACTGTTTGAAATCAATGCATGCATGTGCAGGTTTCCTCTGTTTCATGTTCCTCTTTTCCCTCTGCTGTTTCCATTTTGGCATTTTTCGTCTTTCCACTGAGCTCTTTCTCTTTCCGTCCCACATTCAAATGGATAAACGTAGGCATGCACGAATGCCTTAAAGTCGACATGCCGTCGTTTTCCGTGGATTGTACTAAATGGAAGAGATGGAAAACTTGAGTCAAACTGATAGGGTTGGAAAGCACAAGCACATCACATTACATATAGTTGCGCAACAAAAGTAGATGTGTTAGCGAGATTCTGATAGATGAAGGATAGAGCTGACAGTTGCAACAGTAAAAACGGCAGTGGCAAAAGCGAGACAGCAGCAGCATCGAAATCAGGAGAATGGAGAAACGAGATGGTTTTGACTTCAGTGTAGCGATTTAAACGACTACAAAGGGGAAATCACTTTTACGCTTTGTAGATATTGCATTATCTTATGGTTACTTATAGCTTTTGTGTGCAGTGCTTGCTACTACTATATTTGAATGAATAAAATTACTATCTTCCATTCTCTTTCCCTACCGCATACTACCACACTCACACGCTATTAATGTTACTGATGCGTTTTCTTTACTTTCATTTGCTATGGCGTGTCTCTTCCATTGCTTCCCTTTCTATCAAACTATCTCTCGTTTCCACTCTTTCTCTCCCATTCATGCATATTGAACCTTTCACTAGGGCTTCATGCAAAGAGTGACCAGCATCATTTACGGACGAATGTTACTCACTTTATGTGATATAATGTAATCGTACTTTAACCTGGTTTAGTACTGTCTTGATGCGTTCACTTCAAACTGACTCATAGCCAAGTTGATAGTAATCCTTACTGAAGGATTAAATTCTTGAGTTTACCCGTTTGATTACTGATCTTTGCGTTGCTGCTCAGCTACCAGTTTAGAACAGTCTACTCCCAAACTTACTATACACAGTCTTTTGATAGCCAACTGTAACTTATCTCGTCACGAACGCTTCAGCTTATTTTCGTGCAGTTGGCTTTCTCCTCGGTTATCACGCTACGGCTTTACGTTTAGAGCACATTGGTGGACTCTTGCGTGTTCTTTAATTTTGGCAAATGGAAATTCCATGTTGAGTATTTGCCAATTTACAATATGCTTCGTTTCTGGCAATAATAATGTTATTCACAGTATCAAATTAAAAATCGTGCTTTATACGAATAAAATATACGTATTTTAAAGAAAGAAGTCACTTTTGTTTTGTTTCCATTACGTTTCGTGAATAGAGCAAATGAATTTTTTGGTCCATATACTTATGTGAATTTGGCCAATATGAAAATTATCTCAGTTTTGCCATATTTTGTTATTTGACAAGTTATAAAAACTTCCCTTTTGCCAAACTCAAAGTACATCCAGGCCCTTGTCTCTTCTTTATGCTTTGCCTCTAAATCCCTAATGTAAATACTGAATTCAAGTCCTTTTTAGATATAATAAGTACTCTTGGAGAAGAGTGCTTGATGCAGCTACTAAATTGAGGAAAGTAATTAAGAATTATAGGATTACTTTTCCAAAATAAAAATGCCAGTCGAATATTCAAAATACGACGGCGCACTACCTTTGTTTTGCTTTAAAACTGTTCGTTTTGGAGCGCAACGAGTAAGTGGAGTTGAAACCTAGACTGTTTGGTTCTACATAAATGGGTCGGATGTGTGTTTAAACCTATTGGACAGGAAAAGCTATGCATGTATAAATTTTACCTACTATATGGATGTCAGAAAATAACACAACCGCTGCTCCTTCTTGCTTCTACTGTTACAGAAGAATGAGCAGCATAAATCATCGTTAATGGACATGCCTAGCATAGTACTAGTCCTAGACTTTCCTAATAATAAGGGTCAAAATAGCAGTATGAATGAAATATGGTGACCACCTAGGCAATAAAATGCAGAGTTGCCTAACATCCTGGATACCGGGTGGCAAGGATCGTAGTAGCAGGCCTCACCATCAATGCATTACGTTCCTAGTGTTACGTGCATTTATGAAAAAATGCCAATATCAATATTTTCAATGCGTACAGTTTCTACACACATCCTATGAATATCTGGTGCATCTATCATGATGAAAGCGAAAAAACGGCTTTTTCATACTTTTCGGTGCACACTGTTTTCCTAGAATTTTTCATTACCCTTAACCACAGTGCCATGTAGCATGTGCACCAATGACTCGCTGAGCGGTGAAGAGATGCTCCCTCATTCTTTTAACTTAAGTTGAATGAAGATACGAGCGAATAAACTTCGATAAAAAAGCACTATACTCCTTTTTCAAAGTTGTACACATGTATTCAACACTGTGAAAGCATCAGATTTATTTTGAACCGTCAAACATGGTTTTATTTGTATTTGTGGAATAGTGCTTTGAATTTTCCTTTGAATAAGTTTCAACTCTTTTTAAATTAAATCTGTGTGTTTTATGCTTCAACTCCGTAGGTATGCTCTGTGGTCAAAACTGAAATAAGAAACGACCTATCTATTACATTGAATAGTGTATTCTGGTGTTGAGCACAATTTTATGACTGCAATAGCTTAATTAAACTAATGACAATGACAAAACATGAATCAATGTACTGTGTGGAGTGTAACCGTGTCAAAATCCATTTCATTTTATGTCACCATGTAATAAATGCATGTTTTAGAAATGTCCTCAATATTAGATGATGACTGACGATTTCTGTGAGGCTAACAAATTTATTTTCTCTTGGACTGAGTTGCAGCAAACAATAACAAACCCTTTATATAATGTTTTCACATGTGATTATACTGACTTACAATTGCTTGCACTTGCATCACATTTTGGGACACGTTTCAGTTTTGTCATGTTTACATAGTAAATCATAAAACCTAACTGCAATTCATTGATTAATGCCCGTCTTACTAGCTACCTTCAAGTTCTCATGTTCATGTGCTTTTCTTTCCAATCTCACGTTCCCCATGGCATTTCCATTCTCTTGTGTGCTGAGTACGTTCAAGCCGAGAAAATGGTATCTGACAAAACAAATGGTGAAATAAGTTAAAACACTAATTCAAGTTGTGACTGTGAGTTTCGTATCTATATCAAACCTTCCAATGACAAGCCTACAGAAAGATTCAGCCATAATTATAGTATGGTTCTGTTTCCGCTGAATCTTCGACTAATCCGTCAACCTTTGAATGACACGTATTGCAAACAGAGAAGGATGCGTACTCGAATTTTTGATAAAATTGTGCCTCAACATCTCATAATGTAAGGAAGTATGACATTCCGGGCTCGTTAACTTTCAGCCTGTTTACTTCCCTTTTTCCGTCCCTTTTATTGCCATAAAGTTTTCCTTGGGCGCTGAACGTCCATGTATTTTTGCATGTATTGATTGGTAAAGTGAAGGACCTATGTACAACCCTCTTTGTTTGGTATATTATGATAAACACAGTACAGCTCCCGACCTCGATACTTTATTTCAACGAAAGGCACAATAAAGCATTGAAATCCCTGCATAGTTGAGAGAGTAACGTTTTTGTACGGTAGGAGAATGACGGGTATAAAATAGCAGTCAGCTTGAGTCGAAGTTGGGTTCATTTTTTGTCATTTTGGAAGTAAAAATCCTTGAGACTGTTTTCTCCACTGATGCTAGGAATGTCGAAACAAATAACAATGAATGTATTGCAAGGAATAGTATGAGTTGACTCGACTCTATCACCCGGACGTGTGGGTGTATGTATGTTCTTATTTATGTAGGCTCGTTTTCCTTTACCTTTTGTTCTCCTGCTTCAAAAGAAGTGTTGATGATATGTAATATCTTCTAGAATTATTTCCTTCTGCCATGGAAAAATCCGCTTTCTTTGTTCCCTTCTTCTTACTTCCTTTTTAGCGTAACTTGGGCGATGCGCCGCTTCCAGAATTTTAACTTGCTTAGGCTTCACATCCGCCGGTACACTTCTTTCTCCTTCACATCAGTTATTTTGAGAACTTTTTTTGTGATGCTTCTTGACAAGATAGAAGTGCTGGGTTTTGAAAACCCTTTTAGATTATGCTAAGTGATTCGTGATTAATTCATATGATAATCTATTTAAATGACTTTCGCAATGATTCAGTACTCAATGTCAGCTGCAGACAATTGACTATAACATCTATCACATGTGTGGAAAATGAAGTTTTGAGAAGATGTGCATGTATATATATCCTCCAAGTAGAACTCTCAAATGATAAGTTTTGTGCAGAGAACTAGGAATATTTTGAAGAACTGGACTGATTCAGCAGCTGAGTAGACAGAATTTTCAGTTTACTCATTCGATCTCTCCATGTTCAACGACTTTTGATGAGGGTAGATTTACAAGAAAATTTTATCTCGATAGCATTTGTAACTAAAGTCATCCACTCGCTACTGACTACTGAAATATATATATAAATTTTATAATTACTTTGAACGTTTATAAATGAAAGGATTGATATATGAGGAAATGAAAACGTGGATATTCATGAGCTGAAATAAAAGTGAAACCCTATAAAATAGATATAAGATCTTGTGCCGCTACTCAAAAGCTTGTATCATGCCTTCCCATCTATACATTTTTAGCGAGAAGCATCCCATCGCTTTGCTGGAAGAAATGAAAGCAATCAAACCTTCTGATAAATGAGTATTCTCTTTTATTCTTAGAAAGTTCATTTTCTGCGTTTGCTGAAACTATCTCTCTCTCTCTCTTTCTCTATTATTTGTTCGTGTCTTACGAAAACTTTGTTGGTATATATTGTGTATATTTAAGTACAAAGAGTTCAAGTTGAAACTATACCTTATCTAGGGAAGGAGTGCAATGCAAAGTCATTTCCATGCGCACGCCCAATTCAGAGAAATGTTAAACAAGAGCAAAAAATGCTGTCAGTCTAGTCTCCAAAAGCATTGTATTCTTTCTCTCTACTTTTTGGTAATGTATTTTGTACGCACAATTTCTTCCAGTGAAATGAGGAAAGGAGTAGTAGAGACGATTAAGAAAAGAGAAAGGAAATAAACATAATATAAAGAACGTGCTCGTTTGCTCATGAAAATGAACCAGTTCTCAGAAAAATGAATAGTGATGAATCCTTTCAGCCAATGTGAATGCACACGCGATAGAGTACATTAAAGATTATGGAGATTAATATGCTCTTTGTATACATCACAATAAATTACAATTCGCATTCAGCTGGTTTTTATATTCGTACGTGCAAATATGGAACAGCCCTCAAGACCTCCGATTCATCTTCTCCATCAAACACTATTTAAATGATATCTGTCTAGTTAGTTCAACTCATTTTGGAACAAATCTACTCCAATGTTTTTCAAACAAACTTTTAAATTAACCTGGGAAACATGAAAGTAAGGAAATGCTGCAACCGAGTCTTCACTTTTAAATATTGAAGAGTAGTTCCAAATCATTCTTAAATTTGACAAAGATGTATAAGCGATAGCGATGAAGATGAAGATGAAGGAGTAGTTTTAGTAAAAGATTCAGCAATGGAAACTGGATATTGCATCGACTGTTTGTCATCCAAGTTTTTCTTTTGGAACCGATGTTACAAACAAAAACAACGTTTGTAACCATAATCGATCAAAAAGTTTTTGCGATTTCCAATTTCCCAAATGTTCACGTATCAAGGTTTTTGTGGCACAACATTCATTCAATTCGTACTTTCGACGTTATAGACGTTTATAAAGAGTATTTCGGTGTGTCATTATAAAAAATACTTGATGCACAAGATAATGGATGCTTTCTCAGTGAATTTCCTGCTCTATTTAGTCAAAGGGAACAACTACGTTCAACGTTTCATCCAAGAAAATAATATTAAAATCGATATGGATAAATAAAGAATTTGATAGCTTCAATAGAAACTGAAATTCCATTCTGCTTTTGGTATCATCTAGAAATTTGATGGTATAATAACTAGATGCACTGAAGCATCTGCTAATGCCAAATAAATTAGGTAAATGCAGTATCCCCGCTGTATAACCAGAGGCTTGTGAAATAACATTAAAGCCAAAGGAATTGGGAGTTATTTCCTTTATACCAACAAATATTTGTGGAAAGCATCGTTATTATGAAATCTCAAGTGTACTGTGTGTTGCTTTACGGCATGCATGATTACTTCTTTTTGAAGCATGACAATAAGCAACTGGGTTATAATTGTTATTGCACAATACTACTTATTCCTAGAAAATATAATATTACGACTACTGTCTGCGAAGCGAATCATGTTTGCCTAAAACGTACGTCATGATTATTTTATTTTGATGAATATCATAATTTAAAAAGTTTTTACAATCAGGTGAGAAATACAATCTCACGAGTAATATTTGAGAAATTATTATTTGGTCATAGATGGCGAGCCAAATTAGAACATAAAACTTTAGTTTTGCTTGGATATACACATTCCCAGTTCAAATCTTCATATTCTCATTGCTAATCTAAAAAACGTTCGAAACTCTCGAAATGATTATTTTTATTACATTTCTGTATATCCTGGGTCGTAATCTATGAAAAATGATTCTTTTAGTAGGATGAAAAAACGAGCACACAGTTTGATAAAAAGAAACATAGAAATGGTAGCGGCATATCTATTTCCGTAAGCGTGAATATAAAATGGACTATTTATTCTGAAATGATTGTGTCTGTATTATTTTTACACAAAGCATCCTATATATCATCCAAGTCTTTCAATTTCAACCAGTGTACATTTCTTAATACAACTCAATAAATTTTCCTATTTCTTCCATCCAGGTTATTACCTTTCACCATTTCCTTCCTCCTCAATGAGAATTTACGATGAATGTGGAGAAAACACATGGAAGTATAAAGGAGCAAGTAATAATGTAACTTAGGTTGTGATATATACGTGTATACATGTATGACCTCTCGGTGAAATTTATCGTTCATAGCACCCTGTAACTAACATTTCGTAAGTAACACATTATTTGCACAAGAGCCAAAGCTCTCAGAACTTAAATGGAAACCGTAACTGCTTTGTGTGAGAAAATGACGTACCTTTTTGCATCGCTGCTACATTATTACGTTGTAGAAAGTGCGACTCATTTTCTTAGGAATGGGTGATGAAGAGTATAGTAAAATGACTTGATCCCTTTTACCTATTACATTTATTTTTGCTTATTTTATAAATATTTTTTATACTAAGGATGAAATCAATACACTGGATGTTGTTAATGTTAATGCTGATTCTACTTCGGTTCATGGATGAATCAGTAGTAAAGCAACGGTCTTAAAGCTGCTGTATATCTTATGTAAAACGTTGAAAACTTTTCTCTTTGACAAGTTGTTCGCTGGAGTTTTCCATTTACATTAGGTCCTAAGCCCAAGCATATCGTTTGGATTTTAAAATGATTTAATTAAAGCTTTTATAGTTAATTTACTGTTTGTCAACTACATGTAAACAAATTTTGTGCTCCAATAAACGTAATTACAAGAAGTGGTGAATTGATAAGGACTCTTGTCTCCTTTTAAAATATACTGAATGATAATTAATGCTTTGAATCGCTTTCACTCCTCCAATCCATTGAAATGGTTAGTCATTTTAGGAGGCAGAAGAGCAGTTTTCCGTGTTAAAAGAAACTCGTGTGTCGTGTGCTTCAAAATGCCCCTAAAGTGGAAGTTTAGTATTTGCAAGGTTGAATATTGATGTGTATCATTTGCATGTAGAGAATTGGAGCAATTTAACACGAGCGCTGACTCGTGCATGCTAAGCTTTTTCGCATCGAAGCTGAAGTGGTGTAGGTGTAGTTTATTTGACCATCATCGGAAAACTATATTTATTAAATTCAACACTATTTTTTGCATCGACGCCTCATGAAGCACCCACAATTGCTTCTAGGATTGAAAAGGACGAGCAAAATTTGTATTCATAATCAAAGTGCTATTCATTCAGCAATGGTTAAGCATGATGCTTCATGAATGCATATTTTCCCTTTTTCAGCTTTCAAGCCTCTGTTGAGATATTCGACATCCTCGTTTATTTTTTTGTTTTTTTCTCCAAAATCTCGCACTTATATACTTTTTACAGAAAGTAAGAATTTTATTCAACGCTTACAAAATGAAATATATTGTTGTGGTAAGACATTTATGTCATTGCACAATGCATGCAGTATAGAATGTAAGTAAAGTATTTCATTTGTTGTAGCCCTATCTCGATGCAAGTTCACAGAATATTAAATAAATGCATTTAAAAAAACAAATCGATAGCAAGAACAACAAAGTTTTACATTGTGTGGTCACTCTTTTTTTTCAGTTCTGGTACGACTATAAGCTCACATGGGATCCGAACGAGTATGGAGGCGTCAAAATGCTACATGTGCCTTCTGATCACATCTGGAGACCTGACATCGTTCTCTATAACAAGTAATCATGATGGTACACATACTTACACATAAGAAACAAGATGGCCTCTTCTTTGAAGTCAACTGACCCTCATTTTCTGAATGACCACTCTCCGATCACAATATAACTTAGACTCAATTCTATACACAGCTACACTGCCTTAAGCATTTAAACTGCATGCTAAGCCAAGTGTAAAACCACATACATAATACAACATTGTACATATACTGTACTATATACCATATTGCATATACTTTTATGCGTATATCCAAAACAAATAGTATTTTTGCCCATGATTTTCACATTACATTTAACATTTCTTGTAACACTATTGGTTAACTATGGATTTAGTCTATCTGTTTTGAGCTTATTGGTTTGGTTTTGAATGTTTTTGGCAGTGCGGATGGAAACTTTGAAGTGACGCTCGCCACAAAAGCAACATTATATCACAGTGGCTTAGTTGAGTGGAAGCCACCTGCCATTTATAAGTCTTCATGTGAGATCGACGTCGAGTACTTTCCATTCGACGAGCAGACATGTATTTTGAAATTTGGTAGCTGGACGTACGATGGATTCAAAGTCGATCTCCGCCACTTTGATGAAGTCGAGGGTTCCAATGTCGTTGACGTCGGGGTAGACTTGACAGCATTCTATTTTTCTGTGGAATGGGATATACTGGAAGTTCCAGCAGTACGGTATGGAATCTTGTTGTAAAATCGTGCCTAAATTTTACTAAAAATTCTGTGTTTAAGGAGAAAGAAGAACATCTGGGTTTTCACATCAAATAGTAGTGTTGTAGGAGCATGAACATCCTTCTGTTGCAACTTAAGTTTACTTTCAAAACTCAGAGAAATAATATGCTTTTCCATACACCAAATGACAAATAAAAACATAACACCACGATATGTCTGTTTTATCTCATGGAAATTTAGCAAACATCTTGAATGTGCTAAGTAGGCAAATCATATGCACACAATTATACTTTGAAATCTAAAATGAGTTTTATTTTGAAGAGGTTCTCTTTCGCTAGCTAGCATCAGTTTCAGTAAAATCACCATCATGAAAACTTTGTTGCTGAACACCCATAGTTTATTCAGTGATAGTTTTAGTTGTCACGAGAGAGACCATTCTAAAATTCTGAAAAGATAAAGGACTTACTTTTTAGGGATTAAAGATACCATTCCTTTTTTGCTGTTGTATGAAAAAACCGCAAACACTATTTGAAATTCGATTTTCGGTTAAGCATATATGTACGCAGATCCCCACACATATCTTAAAAAGTAACACTCGCCAGTCACCAGTGACTTTAAGCTTTCTTTCTTCTTTTGCCTCTTCGGTTCTGCATCGTTTCATACTTTACTATTCATGATAATTATAAAAGTGTAGGGAAAACAAAAGTGAAAGTATACAAGTGTGGGACGTACTGTAGCAGCTCTAGTGATATTCTTCGATACGAGTTGTCTCCCTCTCGCACGACAGTCAACTAAGCGTTTATTCACAACTGACTTGGGGGAAAGTTGTGAGCAGTGCTGCATTTCTCTTGATTCTACTAACTTTTTCTGGCATTGTTCCAGCCATATAAAAATGTGTCTATTACAACAAAATCTCAGCATAATTTTTCCATCACTGTGCTCTCCTTTAGTTCAGTATTACTTCAAATAGCAGTGCAAGTACAGTACACACACCACACCAAGATAAGAATGAGCATGTATCTAATTCATCTTTGCTATAGTTGCATTTTTTTGAAAGTTTGTAGAAAGTGTCCGAAGCCGAATTTGCAACTTGAAACAGAATATTTTGTCAGTGAGGCAAGAGCAACTATGTCATTTTGCTAGATCATCGTATCACATCATAGGAGTAATGATCGTTTAAGTATATTCACGTGCTATCTGGTTAATGGAGTACACTTCTTGAACACAAAAAAACATAGAGGAGCAAGAGTTTTTTTCCCTCTCGCAGAATTAGTGGATGTGCATGGTTATGAGCTTCTGTTCCAAACATTTATTATGCTGTTATGTAACATGTGATTCTATGATATATTGCAGGAATGAAAAGTTTTACACGTGCTGTGATGAGCCCTACTTGGACATTACATTCAATATAACGATGCGGAGGAAAACGCTTTTCTATACAGTCAACCTCATCATTCCATGCATGGGAATTTCTTTCCTTACTGTGTTGACCTTCTACCTTCCATCCGATTCAGGAGAAAAGGTACGAAAAATACGCCAGGGGTATGTTAGTAGTATTACTAACATCAGAAGAAAAAAAACTTTCATCGTGTTTGGACCCGAGTTCCTTTTTTACTTGCTACTTCCATTCGACTTTTTTTTTCTTTTCTATTCAGTCTACTTCAATACATAAAAGTACTTTTACTATAACTACTCTGTAACATTGAGCCTGGAAGTTCTTCCTACTTTTATGAAAAAAAAAACTTTTCTCACTCCATCCTTTCATTCTCCAGAAGCACTTCCAATAAACGTAGACGTTACACACCATCAACAGTCATCATCACCAACAGTTTATAATGTATTCTCTGCTCAAGTGGCTAGTACCAAATACCTACTAGTAGGGGAAGGTTGAGGTAGCAAGAGAAAGATCAAACTTGTTACTGCTTGAAAATACATAGCTGACTGTATATTTTATGCATCCTCGAGTATAAAGTAAAAGGGGTTGGCGAGGTAGAAAAAATTTCAATATATTTTTACTATATCAGTGCGTTGTCTACAAGATACATGGAAAAATATCAATGGAAAGAGTTGGACTTGTAAAGCCAGGTAAATATAGTAGAGGGAAAAAAATGTAAAACTGTTGTTTCTCATGCAACGAGCAGATGCAAAAGTAAGAGAGAGAAAAACGATGCCACCGCACCCAGCCAGCAATTGTGTAGGCTTCGTGATCCCTTTAATCTCCTTTTTGCAAGATAAAAATCTTGAAAGCAAAGAGAAACTGTCTAAACACATATGTACGTATGAGCATAAGAACATAAATGTAATAGTATGGGGATGGCGTGTATCCATCGCAACTTTTGCTTCTGATGTTCCATTACTTCACCGTTTGTATGAGAAACTGTATGTGATTACTTGTGTAGTCTGTCTGTCCTTATCTATTTCTGGTGAAAAAGGGTTTGTTTTATTGTTTTTGCGAGGAGGAATTTATTTTCCGTTTGATCTTTTCACATTAAAGAAACTATACTAGTCGGTTTACCTACAATTAATTCTACATACACAAATAGAACTCTGAATAGAACTAGCAAACAAACCCTTATCATTACTGCTACGTAAACCCTTTCATCACACAGTTTTCCAGCTGCGTGGTATCCGTACGTCGTTTGTGTGTTTTTTCACTAATGAACATTATGGTTCGCACCTTCAACATATCTTTAGCAGTTTTACTCTAGTCTGTATATCTACATTTGTCTGATTCTCAGGGGGAGCAGGTACTTTAGAAGGAGTCGGAGTAAACCAGAATGAATTGCCATTCGACGATACGACATGTATCCATCTCTATGCATCACTAATAATAGTATACACACACACTTGGGTTTGAGTTTGCCATATGTACCTCCGCTTACCGTACGCTTGACGCATGTTGGTAACACACATACACACAAGTCATGTATATATTTTGTCAGCTTCCGTGGAAAGGGAAATGAATCAAGGAGAAAAAAGTTTTATTGGTTTGATCGTACACCGTTCTTTTTATGAGAAATGGAATGAAGAAGGTAGTTAATTTCGTGCCTTTTGCGCTCTTCATCTTACCTTCTTCATCCTATTCCTGAATAAGTTCTCTTTCTTTACCTGGAATTTTTTCTCATTCTTAACATGTCTCTTTCTTGTCTCATCTCAGCTTGATCTATATCCCAGACTGATTCAAGACGCATAATATGTCACTAAAGCTCTTTGACAGAACTGCTCTCTGATTTTCCACAAGTGAAACGAAAAGAAAAGAAAAGCGTAATAAAATTATCTATACCTTGAAGTATATCTACTTCTAACTTCTGTTCGTGGCTTAACTTACAACCCTTCTTACTTTTTTTGCGTACCAGACAACATCATGATGTGGATGAATGAAAAGTGTAATTCTTCTGTCACTTGCTGAAAATCGGTATTAAAACATCTTAGATGTTTAGATTAATCCTCGAAAATTAAATTCTTCATATTGGAAGAAGTAAGCAACTTGGAAAGTAAGATTATCCTATTTCGTTCGTAGTCAGGATGTAATATAAGATTTATAAAATATAAATGAGACTACAAAGCAGTATGGAATTACAGCGGAGCTGAGCTAAAAAAATGAATAAACGAATGTAGAAAATTCCATTTATTTACGTATATACGCACGTCCATATATTCATTCTTATTTACCCAACAATCAAGAATAAGTCAGTGAGAAATCATGTAACGAAATAATTTACAACGTGATCATTTTCTGCTCAATGTGTTACCACAAGCGTGATTCAGCTTGGTTAACCAACATAGCTTGTAGGAGAATAGGAAATACCGCATACTGTTAAACAATACTATGACTAAAAGGTAGTTTGCAAATCAACATTAGGATCCTTATTTGGTTAGTGAAATAATACATGACCCAATAAATAACCATGGAAGCTTCATATATGTTCCCTTCAGTCAGTAAGGAACCCTGAAATCAAACTGTATCATTCAAATTTCATGCTTGAAACTAAAGGAGGGAGAATATAATCCATTAGTTTTATTAATTAATATTAAGTGAAAGCCTAGCATCAATTTCTAGTATTGCTTTGTGAGTTCGTAGCAGAGGTATGAAAAATTGCGTTTCGGATCAAACTGACAAGTGCTGTGAAAATGTGTAAGTCGAGATTTTGCTATGGGTGTTGGAAAGAAACAGAAGAAGAATAAGCGATGGAAGAATGGATGAAAGGATGGAGAAAGCATGATACCTATTGATTTTTCTCTTTCTCTTCTTTACTTTAGGTGACTTTGGCAATTTCTATTCTCATTAGTCTCCACGTGTTCTTTCTCTTGGTTGTTGAAATCATTCCTCCCACGAGCCTGGTGGTTCCACTCCTAGGAAAATATTTGATATTTGCCATGATCTTAGTTTCTATCAGGTAAGTTTTTTTTATATTATTAACTCAAACCGTTTTACTTTTATCGCATGAAAATTTGATAATCCTTAGATAAACAAAGGAATAAACTATACTTCATGATTGCATTTTTGCCTACAGTTTTATCTTATACTTATCAAAGTAAACACAAGAATCTCATGTCGTCGGGTTCACGTTGCTACTGCCTACTAGTTTATTTAGCTTGAATAAATGAAAACATTGTAGATGTAAGGAGGGTTTTTAAGCCTTTTGGAGAGAAAGTTAAGTACTAAGGCGAGGATTATACGGCTCACGTTCTACAGGAGTTTGCACAAACGCTGTAAATTTTCACTTGATGTACTCATGACACAGTAACTTTAAAATTCACAGGATTTATGTATTCTAAAAAATCAATCATGATTAAAATTACAGCAATGTATTCAAGAGTTAAAAAATGGACGTTCGTTCATTTAAATAATGTTGCAATATTGCAAATATCACAGTACGCGTACAATGCGTACAGCCACAATCACACGTTTTTGGTACTCCTCCTTAGTATTCGAATCAAGTTGGAAAATTTTCCATTAAGAACAATCCAAAAACCTAATAAAATTAGACGGTTAGTTTCTGATACTATCAAAAAGTAAACTGTGAACGATTATAGGTGCAAATTTTAAGCGTTAGTGTTATTGGTAAGCAGCTTCAGTACTTTCAGAGTTATAAGCATCGACTTATTTACACCTAGAGAAAAACTTGGTGTTAATAATTTGAAGGTAGTATAGCATGCACTGCACAATCACTCAGAGATTAGTAGCCAAAGTTTTAATACCGAGAATGGAATTATCAAGGGATTTATTTTGAAAATCAAGAAAATTAACGTAAGCCTTGCAAACTCCTGAATTCCTATGTAAATTAACGTTTCCTACTAAGGCTTAGTTCCCCAAAGGCACTTATTTGTTCGCCCATGATATAGTTATTTAGGTAGCTTTCAATGCAGATTACATAATCCCAACTGAAGCATAGAAGCTGACTTATTTCAAAATAGTTATGCATTACTGTTCTACACATTATTCATTTTTTATTTAATTTAAGCACGCTAATGCATCAAATATGATGAAGGAAATATATTACCATGGATTGATCATCGTTCACTGTCAATGAATACGAAGTAAAATCTATCTCGTAGTATAGTTTCTCAGCTATTTCTCATCTCACCCCCTGCCTCTCCGTATAGCGACGTACAATGTGCTTACGACAATTATAAAGGATGGTATCCTACGCAAGCTGTGCCTCAAACCACTTCACATAAGAGCATTGTTTATACCACGAACTATTCCCATGCCTTTTATGTATTATAGTTGACGAAGCAATAATACATCTTTCACAAGTTCCGAAAATTATTTCCAAGTCATATCTGCACCACCTTCCAAGGATTATTCTAAAGCCATTCGGATTCAGTGAGGAAATATAATCGTGCATATACACTTATTAAGGCACTTATGCTCCCTGTAATGAAAATTTTACCAGTCTTCTTTGTATTGTATGTGTACGTTCTCTACCATGGGTGCTTTCAAATTGCCAGTTTCTTTACGACATACAATACACACTTATGAATATATGTGTGCATACCTATTATAAAATTTAGTTGGAAATGTGCTATTGATTTAGAAAATACATCTACGTACATACATTCACCCATACACCACAATATATAGTGTAAATGTGACTTGAGATAAATCTACAGAAACTGAAAGCCGCAAAACAAAGCCGTCTTTATTATCAACTATCACACTTACACACAAAAGAGATTTCTAGGGTCGAAGAGTGCTAGTAATGGCTGTTAAGTGTTACCTTAGGCTACAAAATTGTGCAAGTTCTAGTGAGGAATGGAACCGGATTATTTGTATTATCTCGGAGCTGACGACAATACGCGCGCTATATAGAATATATTTGTGTCTTTTATAAATACACTTTATATATTATATGTCTCTGCATGAATCATCCAAGCTCACAAAAGTTAAGAGCAATATTTTGAGTGTTGAATTAGATACATGTATGTATCCTACGTATTATGGAGGAACCTACATAAAGTTTAAGCGAGACAAGTAATAGAAAGTCGAAGATTTACTTTCTAAATTTGTGGAAATATATAGTAAAGTATCTTGATATACGTAAAAGTAACGGGGTGAATGCAGGAATTATTGCTTCTATTCTTGATATTATGGATGGGGAAGCTACGGATGAGTAAGTTTTATAGAGCATCAAAATTTTGAATTTGAATGAACCACTTGACATAGAAAACGTAGATATATAGGTATATTCTAGAGTGAAAGTGCTATTCATCCAAGCAGCTTCCAATCAACCACCTTTATATATTATGAGCCACTTGTATATACTTTTTTGGCATGTGTGGAGTACATGAGATGAGAATAAGTTGAAGTGAAAGGACGGGCAAAAGAGTGACAGGAAAGAAGTAGGTTTTGTTGGATGGCATAATGTGGAGGCTTCTAACTATCCATGTCGCTCATAAACTTGTTTTACACAAATTTTTTGTACAGTTACAAATTCTTCTCACCATTAGAGAGAGAAAGTGGAATGTGTGAAATATACATTTATTCTATGATTATGCATTCATAAATATGTATCTTGCACACATATGTAGCAATAAGTAACAATATTCTTATCATACTATTCTTGTCAGTCGTTTCGCCATTATTTTTTTTGTAAGAGTGGGGTATAAAGGAGCAACGTGAAAGCTGGAAAAGAGCGAAGGAAAAGCTCATAAACAAGAGTAATATAAAGGGGTGTAGATTGTAAAATCGATGAGGTAATGAAGCCAAATAAGAAATTTGTTATGTGTTTTTCAGCATATGTGTAACGGTAGTCGTCCTTAACGTTCACTTCCGTTCTCCACAAACTCATACGATGGCACCTTGGGTTCGCCGCGTGTTTTTACACATCCTCCCGCGACTGCTGGTGATGCGAAGACCCCATTACTCCATCGATACGCATCGGTAAGTCCAATATAATCTTCCTGTGAGGCTCCAACTTGTCCTATTTTCTCCTGAACTCCCTACCTAAGCAATTTTTTTGAGAATGTATACAATATTGAGCAAGATAGTAGCCATAACCGTCAAGCAAAAGACTCTTCAGGATAAAAAAAACTAAATCTTACACCTAAGTGGACTATACAATAAACTGATGCACACATGCAGTAGCAACACTATACATTCATTTCTTGGCAAAGTTTGCTCATATCTACTCATATTATAGGTATAGTTACACGGTAGCAAGCAAGGTGCAGGACAACAACTGGTGGAGGAAAAAGGAAGAAAAGTGAACTGTCGGTTCAACCCTTCATATCAACTCCAACGGCTTTTGTATATTATGTGATACGATCCTCTCAACAACTTTCACTTTTTTCTGTCAGAGCAACAAAAAATGCATAAATATTTAGCACATTTATCAAATGCAATGACGTTACGGACTTAATGCAGTATAGGAGTTAACAGGAGGACGCATGTTTACTTACATCTTTATTTTTACTATATATACAACTTCTCAGACTTTCTTTTGTTTTTGTGAAATCTAATTTAATAGAATTACCTTGGAACAAAAGACTTTGTTCCAGTTTCTCATCCGAAACTACTACGATACCTGTGGTAATTTCATGTAATTTTATTTTCTCTTTGTCAACACCTGCTTGTTTCTCTACACATGATTTCATTACACCCACATATTATTATCATTATACAATTTATTTTATATTATCGAATCAACCGTTGCATACGGTTCATTTAACAATTCGGGTGACAATCCAGCACTCATACTGATTCCTTAGAAGGTACCATGCATGAAGTAAGCAATGCACTAGACTCAAATCCAATAAATGGATTTGTCTTCATGTTTCCAACAACTCTGTGCCTTCCATCATCCATTAGGTAAGATAATAGCTTAGGCACTCTGAAAATAACATACTTTTTGGGATGCTGACAAGCTTATGTAATATTATGATGATGATGATGTCTAGTCTTCCTGCATCATTCGATTTGACTACATTATTAAACTTCCTAGTTCATAATGCTGTTGCCAAAGATTGCAAAGGTTGTAACGATAAAGTCTCAAAATTATGTAGTAGAGTGGGATGTAGTATATGGTATGAGCCCAAGTTCTCTCCATTAGATTGTGGTAGTGTAAAAGGAAATTAAGATTTGAGTTTTTATCTGAAGGGTGCAGGATTCTATTTGCATGTAAAAGATACAAAAAACCTCTTTTTGGCCTGTTTTAGGTGAGAAAAATGTAGCACAAAGAAAGTACTAGGTATTAGCTAATGACAAAAAGATTTTATAATCGAGACCCTGTGGGACAAGTTTTATTCTCAGTCAGTAAATTCATTAAATACATAGGTACACAGGGTTAGTTTATCATTCCCTTAAGACTAAAATGTATATTATGGTTGTTTGTGTGCTTGCATCTCTCCGAAAAAAAAACTCTGAAGGAAGACAGTGATAGTTGAGAGGAACTGAGGCACTCAAAGAATGGGATGGAAGCATCTGTTGTTTGAATAGGTTTTCATTAGTTCAAGTCATTACATTCAACCTCACAGAATGTACTTTTCTCTATCTAAACGTTTAATTATGCTGAACTTGTATAGATATAAAATGTGTCTTAGTACCAAAAGTGTTCTTCCTATCATTCCTTTGACCTTATACATAGTTAACTTCCCGTAATTTGGTACTATAACCAAAACACGTTGCCGGTGAGTGGCTGGATGGCCCTTTCATTTATAATGTATATCGCCGCTTGACTGCAACACAAACTTGATTGGTAGAGCTGATAGGAGGGAATGAAAAGTGTATGATGCGCACAATATAAACTTCTTTTTCCTTTTTAGCTTCCTGTTTTAAAAACATCGATGATGATGATGATGATGCTATGTGCTATGACCTAATTGCTAGTTTCACTAGAGGGGTAAATAGATTTTTTGGTTCACTGCGTTGCTACGAATGGAAGGTTGACTATTTGGCATTGTAAGGTTTGACATTGTTTTCAAGACAAAGATATAACCGGACATTGACCAAGTTACCCATCTGTTTCTGGTGTAATGCAACATTTGAGTATTTTCTTTTTATGTGTTTATTAAGGTATGTTCCTTACAAGTCATTAATTTCACAACGACATTCTCTGTTGAGTGCAAGCTGATGTGTTGCTGTAAACAACAGTGTTTGGCAACTAATGGAGTCTTGATATGTTTTTTGGCGCGGAATTGGCTACAGATGCATGTTGTTTTACTAGTCGAGTTGTCGGTTAAAAGGATATGCATGCTTACTCAGATGTACCAAGTCATCGACGAGATGTGAATGCTAAAAAAGGTAGCTAACTAGAGAGGTTTTTATAAGGTATAAAAATGGGAGGTCAACATTGCTTACTTGCTTTTAGGAATCCTTTAACGTATTTCTAGGTTGCATGCAAAACCTATGGCATGGGACTAAGTTTGAAAAAGGCAAACTGGAGTAGCCATAAGGGATAGTTTCTAGCTCGTAAATTCTGGAGTCGAACTAATGTAGAAGTAGGCTTTTTGGCACATCAACATCCTGCCTGTATCCATACCATTGGGACTGTGGGATGGCCCCATAAAATATTTTTTCTTTAGTCATCCCATGAAAAGAAGAGTGAAAGCAGAAGCGAGCATGATGGGGATAGATGAAAAATGCGCTAAAGGGGAAAGCCATTATAGTGTATTTTAGAGCGGAAGTTTGAGGCTGAGCTACTTAACCTGGGTGACATAGAATTTTGTAGCTACACAAATGTTTGTATGTGTAAACGTGTTTCTCTATGTAATATTATGTAGCATATGCAAAGAGACATACATACGATAGGTAGTGGCAAAGATTCTGAAACTCTTAAAAAGGCAAGCATCACACAGATCAGTTCAGAAATGAAAACATTCTTGAGTTTAAAATGCAACATTCTCTTGAGAGCATTTAAGGTTGAATAGGACATTTGATTGACATTTCAGAATACTGAAACCATTTCAGTATAGAGTTGCTTTCTAAAACCTAAAGTGTTTTTGGATGGCTGCATCAAGCTGATTAATGGTACGCAAGTCAATTATCGTTGTTTTTAGCCTGACAAAGAGCATTTGCTCAGAAAAGGAAAATGAGAATGGAACTGATCCATTTATTTTCGATTTTATAATACTTTCTGCTTAGCATTCTCTAAACGACTTTCTCCTTTTCTCATCACGTTAAACATGCCAAGCTTGTGTCCTACACCAGGCCTGCTTTCTGACTTGAGAGCAGCTCTATGAAACTCACAAAATTGGTTGTGGCATTATATTTCAAACATGGGAACCATGAGCGCTCGGGCTTAAACTTGGAGATAAAGTAAATATTCAGTTTGAAATGCGGAGAAAAACAACAATGCAGCCGATTAAGCTTATGAGTCTAAACGGATGAAGAGAAACTGAGAAGACTTACTTAGCAAATCAGGACTTTCGGATATTATGTAACACTACTCCTCCATTTACAAAACATTTGCTCTTCGTACGGTTGGCTGATGTCTTGACAAATGCTTTGAACAAACATAGAGACATATTTCATATCCATTTCCATGTCAGTCAACACCACTCCCCACAGGCTCAACCACCGCCTCAACGTAACACATTTCTACAATTTTATTATAAAGGCTAATTTGCCGCGGTGTCATTACGCCTGCGATAAGTATGACGTAAATTCTGTTTCAACGAATGAATAACGAGTTATGACTCCGTGTAGAAAATAGAAAAAGAGCACTTACTACCGGTTTTTCCTAGTTTTTAGATAAAAAATAGAATGTAATGCTGCTTTAAAGTCCTTTGATAAAACAGTGGAAAACGTCTTGTGATTTCGGCTCTTATAAACGAGAAATTTATGCTTATCCCAAAACTCAGGGAACACGATTAGATTGACGGTTAATTACTTAAGTCATAAGCATTTTTCTGAGAAGCAGGTGAACATGAAGACTGTCAAGGACAGGCAAAGGAAATACTTTTTCACGGTTCAATTTTGTAAACACACACCTACCCACCGTCCTGTCGTGTTTTTTATGCCATCTAAATGGAATGAGACCATAATTTTATGACAGCATGTCGAATATTACAACACGTAACTGTCATCGCATCATATGATAGCGAAAGAGACTAAAATAATTTCCTTCTGTCTGCGTTTCATCAAAAAACTGAAAGACTAAATTGAATTATGTTTTCACATCAGGAATTTGGTTTGTTTGAAGCTCACAGCCTTGTTTACAGCATTCGTTTCATTAAAAAAAGTCCAAAGCTAATAATAAAAAGATGGCTGCGTCATCCGTAAATTGTGCGATTTAGTTGTCATTTCCCCTACAATCCAGAACTAATTTTTGTGATAAAATTCCGCATTTATAAATAGTTTCTCCCTTTTTCTTCAGGAATAAATGGAAGGAAAGTGTACTGATGATCCGAACTGCCAACAGCTCTGCTTTCCATCATTCCGATAACTTCTGGCAAGAGGAGCAAAGTCCAAATGATGTCCCACCACGATCTCAGTCACCTTTGGAAGCATGTCTCAGGAGGTATGGAATGCAATGCAATATCGTTTTGTCTGAAGTTAAAAAACTATGACAATAAAGATCAGGGGACCATAATTTAGATGGCAGAAGTAGGAAGGCGTGTGTGTCAACTCCGTTTTCTTTGACAAAAAGCCTTTTAGAAGATCTCATCTTTCTACTAGCCGTCATCTAATACAGATTTTGAGCACTAGCGTAAATAAGATATAAAGCGTTGGATCCTTCCTCGAAAACTTTTGTTTCCGCTTGCTAAGTATATATACCATTAACTTTCACTATGAATTTAAAGCATTAGACCAAAACATATAAACTAAGGTATGCGAGCGCATACACACAAGAGTGCTATTAGGGCTCTTCAATATTAAAAAAAAGCTTTCTTCCTTGCGTCCTATTGTCCTAAGCTGGAAAAATGAGCCTATGATTACGAATGACTTTTGTAAGCCACAGTTCTTCAATTTATGAACTGTGGGTTACAAGCAAAAGCCGAGATAAAAGTGTGGCAATCATTATCTCAATGTCACAAACATCATTTCTCATGACTTTGATGTGTGCTTACATATTTACTTTTTTTGTCCCTATATATCAAACAGGATGGCAGACGGGAGTGCAGGGTGTCGCCTTCATGGCGGATACCCAAGTCATGATGGTTCAACGGAAAGTTGGCTCCCAGATGACACTTTGCCATTGCCATCTCCGCTCATTCCTAAAACTACGATTCCTTGCTCTAATCGCAGTTGCGTCCAGGATCTTCATGTCCACCGTGCCTGTGCTGGCGTACGTTTCATTGCCAGGCATACTCGCATCCAAGAAGACTCAACAAAAGTAAGATCATCTTTCTGCATAATCCCTCCATATGAGCCTAGTCAAAGTGTGGAGCTTCTCCGAAGGATTTATATACATTCAAAATTAGGGATGACATGGGGCACCTACATATTTTGGCTTTTTTAGTTACAACACTTGTGAGAATTCGTTTTTTTTCTAACTCATAGAAAGCAACGTCGTCATTGCTAAGTCTGTTTCAAACATTATAAATAATTCTACGCACCACTTCGTGTCTTCTTTTTTGCAGCTACGAGAGACACATATATGTATGTAGTCATTCATGCTCATATGTATGCATGTAAAGAGAAAAGAAATGCCCAAAGGTTTTGTGAGGTCCATACTACATTTTCCCTGGCTAGAAGTAGGATCAAACACCAACGTGTTTACATTCCTGGTTTCTTATTTTATGTAGTGTGCATGTGTCTACTTAGCGCTCTGAAGAGACTCATGAACTTATCTTTGGGTTGCTACTAACCACGAAAGACTGCCTGTAGAGACCATTAATAGTCAATGGCATTACATTTCAACTAGCAGCAACATAAAAAGTTATATTATGCATTTAGATGGATCACGAACACTGGAACTTGATACTAATCTTGAAGCTTCAAAAGTCTCATTATGCATCTCCTTTTTTTTGAGCATATCACCAACAGCATCGCAAACAGTTTCCTTTTTTTTACGCATTACACAAAATTATAGACTTAAAGTTTCTGCTCATTATAGATGTAAAAGAATAAAACGCAGTGATAATACAAGTGCTGTTGATTGCTGTTGTTTAACTTGTTCAGTCACGTTAAAAAAAAGTGAGCCTAAGTAATTGCTTTTCAGTCTGTTTGTAGTTGCTGCTAATTTCGCGAGAGCAACTAGCCAAGAATTAAATATTTAAGTTGGGAAAAGGAACCAGCAATGATGTTTTTATGACCACGCAATTTAGCAGGAGAGAAGCTTTCTCCCTATCCTTGTGAAATACTACACAATGGTATCCGATTCATAATATTTATTAGGCACTCCCTATGAAAAATGTGAGAAAAACTTACATGTGCATCCATACCAACCAACATGAACCCCACTGGCCCTCGCCAGTCACACGAGGAGAGTCTGTGAGACGTTAGTATAGCATCCACCAAATCTCACTGCACCAATAAAAATAAATCTTACTTGAGCTGTACCTCCGCCATGTGCTTTCTTTCTATGCTTTCACCACATCCTAGCCCGGAAGAATATGACAAGATAACAATAAATAAATTAATCGAAATGTTATTTAATGCTCCTTCTACCATCGTAATGAAACAATTATTATCTAGCGGAATGGGCTCCTATCTTCATTGTTTCCACTAAAGATTGTCTTACCTTCAACTTTTATATATACCTTATATCTCCTTCTTACCACTATATGAAATCCACTAGATCCTCTTCTCACAATCGCATTAACTATTCTGCTAGTGGGCTTCTAGGAAACGGTTGGTTACTTCGGTTCTTTCAAGTAAGAATGTTTGGTTGTGGGCTGATTTTTCATGTCATAGATTTATAAGCACATATCAAGATACATGGCTAAAGAATTAAAGCATAGACACACATGTATTATTACAATAAATGTATGATGGAGACACATGGTGTGTAAAAGACATCAAATTTGAAAGCTTTCGGAAGCTGCACTAGACTAAATATGAAGATGACATAATGGTAATAGAATCATTATTGAGACTTTTTTTTATCTATTTTTTATGTAGGTAAAGGAAGATTGGAAGTACGTGGCTATGGTACTTGATCGACTGTTTCTATGGATATTTACGTTGGCTGTTCTCGTTGGCACAGCTGGCATAATACTTCAAGCTCCTTCCCTTTACGATGACAGGGTGCCCATTGACAAAAAATATTCTGAGATCTCCGGCTCTCGTGCTTCTGTACGCCGAGGCCCCCAATAGCCAATTTGCGCATTGTTATTTATATTTACATTCCACTTTCCTCTCGCCACACACAAACACAACAAGAAAAACACAACCAGTGCAACATCATCATCATCTGCAAAGTTACTCTTTCTTTATAACAAACTTTGTCACTACTTCTATGAACGATGATATGAACACAATGTAATTCCTCTTTCCTATTTTTGCGGCTTTTTTATATCCTACTTAAGTCTATGAATCCTTTTCAGAGTGTGGGCGAAAGCACCTCTCTACTAAACTCCAAACGATTCAAAGTCGTCATTCCTTTTCACTCAATATGGTTAGCTTCTTACAGATATTATTATTATTGCTGCTATATGCTACATACACTGTATGCAAAAGCTATTACTGCATACGGTTACGACAACCATAACTTGAAGGAGACGGATGCTATAGTAACTAGTTAATGCTCATAAAGTACAGATTGTTGTACTTAGCTTTTCCCATAACACTCTAATTCAGTTAAACTCCTGTCTTATTCCCAGTAATTTCCCAAAGCTACTTACTAGTACCAAGTATTTGTTGTCGCTATGTTGACCATTCTCTCTGTTTACTCTTTGTGCTGTGATGTATCACTGTAATCGTGTAACTGTCAACTGTTGACTATAATCTGAAATAATATAATTGGTAACAAGAGAAGCAATTGTAAATTGCTTTTTTGGTTTTGTTTCTCTATCGAGAGAGAGGGAAACCAATATGATTGTCTTCCCCAGGCAAAACTAGAATGTATTAGCATGCATTTATGTTCGACAATCCCTTCCCATTCCGTTTCGTAAACTGACTAAATATGCATCTTTGTTTATCGAAACTAACACCTTGGAAAAGAAGAGTGATTCTGAACTCATGGTAAATTGACTGAAAAATGATTATATTACTACAATACTGGATAAAAGATACATACTCCAACAATTCCATTTTCACTTGTCGACAGTATTTGACTCCTCAAGTCTCAGGGAGCCAGTTTATGGCTGTTTTAGGTTCGTTTAGAAAATTCAGTAACAGCAGACACCACTCGAAAATAGCATTGAAATCAGAGGTCGGTGACATACGAGAGTATAACGCCTTGATATAAGGCAGCCACCGTGTAAACTACTCAAACTCACAATCAATATCATTTGATTTAAAACTGAAATGACCAACAAAATGTAAGTACCTAGTCACTAGTAGCGTATTTAGAGATTCCCTGAGAATTCCAACAAAGAGATTTCTGTATGATTCGCAATGCTTCATGCTCTACGTTGTGTATTGCATTTGCATTGCGTACACTCTGCCACCGGGACCGGAATTTTAAAACTGAGTTATACGAAATACAGGTAAGCTAAGGTTAGTGTTAGGTTAAGCACTTAGCTGGGATTGAGGATGAGTTTTGTTTCTGTTGACAACGTATATATATATACTCAGAAACAATGCTCATGATTTTGGAGTTCTCGGTATAAATGAATACAATTTTGTCCCCCACAAATGGAAAAGTAGTATTATATAATATATTTCCTGTGCTTGTTGCTGTCTACAAGCTCAAGTGTGCATATGTATGCATGTATTACAATTACAAACAATGTGTATGTATATATATATGGATACACTTCACTGATGATGAAGTAACTTTAGATGATAGAAGTAATCTGAGAAAGTGTTTTGCCGCCAGCTACGAAAGTTATTCAAATTTTTAATTTTCTACTCCTGCAACATCCCTCTGAACTTGTATAAAATGAATTTGGCTACTGTAGTTGAACACATATATTCATGTACCATATAATTATCAAGAAGAATGAGAACTACATAATATATATAATATACCTATATAAATATTGTACTTTTACATAAATGCGTAAATTATAGTAAAGAACGCACACACCTTTATACTAAATTTACACAGTGACCGTCTGTCGTGTGAAGTGACCACCTACTTTTATGAATGTTTGTTGAGCATATGTGTTTTCGGACAAAACTTTTCACTGCGTGTGCTATATGTGCTGAATTTATAGGTTACAAAAAACTACTAGCGAAACATGCCAAACAGGAACAAAAATTGTGAAGATAAAGAGATCTATCCATAGCCAAAAAAAAGTTTTATTGAAGTACAACTACCTGAAAAGTTATCATGTAATAATCCCAATATGTCATAAATGAAGTTTTATTTAGAATCGTTCTTTCAACGTAACGAAACAAAAGCTCAAAAAACATCGCGATTTTATCATGAACTGATGCATGTATTGCTTCGTTAATTCTGCAACTCGCTTTTAATACTATTTTTTGTGAAAGAAATCCATATGAGTTACACATGTAATATTATATTATTATCACTTTCGGTGCGGTTTCAGTGGCATGGTCAGTTTGAAAAAAATTGTGCTAACGAGGGGCTAAAGTGGAACTCTAAAAATACGACCAAAACGTAGTTAATATTTTGATTACTTTCATGTAATCATACTAGTAAACTCATATATTTGTTGTAAAAGCCGTGAAGTATCTGCTAAGTATTAGATTAGGGAAGCATGTTTCTAAATAATTGCGTGCAAAGTTTGCGAATGATTATGTGTTGAAAGGGAAAATGGGGTTGCATCAATTAAATAAGCTCACTAATTACCAGTAAAGTCATTTTGAGTAAAATAATGAGTGATACAAGTACTTAATTGAATTATAAGCAACAAGTTAATCGTAATATACTTACACTTTTGTCAACTTTTGTTGCTTAAATACATTGCTTGTTTATAAATGGCTGTTTTTATGATGTGTGAAGCATGTAAATATTTTCTGAACATGGACAATTCAGAAATGTACGTCTGTACTTGATGCAGTGCCCATTTTTAACCGGCCAAGTTTTCACATTGGTTAGCAAGATCAACAAAATCGAGCATCTAAAAACTCACTCACGATCACTAAAGTTTACTCAAATATGGACATAGTATAATGGTAAACAGCTGCTGAATCAAATTGGGAATAAACCATTCATTTCCTCTATCATACACCGTTTATAAATTTGTAACGTAAATGTTCGTTTTTGAGGAAAGACTGTGGTGGCAACTCTCTGAAACAGATGAGTATTATTCATGAACTTCATACCACATTTTGTACCGTGTGTATATTACAACAATTGCTAATACATATGGAGATACATGCATCTGCATGGTAAAAGTATTTTCACCATGTCACATGTATAGTCATGTATTTGGACACATTTAGAACTACGAAAAGTGTGAATATTTCCATTTGCTAGGTAGATACTTAAAAAAAGATCACAATGGTATAGTGAGGACT
>JAANSM010000026.1:0-84102 GCA_036850725.1 Orchesella villosa | reverse complement strand
ACAGTTGTTACTTCTATAATCATACAGTGGATTCTAAAATATCTTCATCAGTGTCTCCACTATAAACTATAATGATGAAAAGCATTGAGTTTTAGAGAAAGTAAAAAGGTAAGAAAAATGTACCGTAAATACACGGGAGAAAACTTTTGAAATGAAATCTCCTTTTTGATCGAAACTCTTCTGTACTATCTAGTAATAATGGATTCATCATCACAATTTTATAATAGAGACTCTGATTTTTCATCCACGAAAGGCATGTGGCTTGACATGCCCAACTCAATGCAAATGATTCGATTGGCAATGCGATAGAAAAGACAGAGAAGGAAGCTACGGAAGCTGTACCTTGCTTGCTACTATATAATAATATAAATATGTATATATAATAATAGATACCCACAGGATTATTCTTTGTCAATAATTTTACAGTTCATTTGCAAAAGTTGATAATAATTTATTACATTAAATACACGTCGTGTGTAAAAGCTAGGAGCAACTTCTCAGTTTTCCTACCAGCATGCACTTTCATTCCAGTGCCAACGCTTTCTAGTTCTAAATGTGTCGTTGCAAACTCAATTGGTGAAAGTTACTCAACTTGGCGCTTGACTCGCTATGCTCAGATTATTATTAATGGTAGAATACTATAGATACTTTCAGCGCACTAGATGTCAACTCTTTTTTTTCATATACTTTACACTTAGAAATATATATTACAACATCAATTACGGCAGTTATTTACACAGTTATACTTTGGTCGCAGTTTTACACCACATGCACTCCGGCCACAACATCAATGAAGAAGAAGATTGGTTTAAACAACTGGTTTTTAGTAAATACAACGAGTAGACACTTAAGTGTTTCTTGTTAGCCTCAAGTAGAGTTACACCATCTTCTCGTTTCTACACACAAAGGCAAGTAGGCAATATATATGTACATGAAATACTGAAGAAGAGTTTAAGAAGAAGAAGATATATAAGAAAATGGGAAAGAAGTTGAGGGCACATTTGTTGAGACAGTTTTTTTTAGAAACTACAGTGAAAGAAGGTGACTTGCACGTTATCAGCACAAACATCCCACGTGACGTACATAACACTAGAATGACAAGAAGGAGTGAAGTGAAAATATTGATAGTATGCTTTTCATCATGTCAACATAATATAACATAATAATAATTGATAAATATATATATATGTACTGCATGCAATGATCATTGTAAGTGACATGAAATCATAATTTGTCTCTGTTAAACAGAAAGTGATTTTACTTACTTAAAATACTTACGAAGAAAAGTTAATTGGATGTAACTGAAAAGAAAAGAAATATAGTGGCGAAAGGTGTATACTAGATAAATTTTGTGTAGAGAGAGAGAGAGGTTCGAGAGTGAGAGAGGTATCTACCAAAATACGACTCGAGCATCAGTGAAAGTGACATAAACAAGGTGTGTGGAATGTGTAACGTGAAGTCGTGAGACGTGACAGTAGAAAATTGATATAAGTGAGAATACAAAAAATAGTTTAACTATAGCGGAAAAAAACTTTTTTTTTGATGTTTCAATTGACGAGGTGTATAACGTACACACTCACGGAACATGTAAATATGAGTAAGGTTTATAGAAATCTTACAAATCATGGGATCTGAAGAGAGTAGAGCGAGTACTACAATTGGTAGCATCCTTTGTTAGCACTCCACCTAAGGACTCACATAGAAGCCCAATAAAACTTCTGAAACGTTCAAAATCCCGAAATTCGGTTTCACCATTAATCATTAGTTTCCGCCCTTGTTATTTCAGATTTTACAGACTTAAATGCACCTTTTTTTTTGGGGGGGCGGGAGGTAAAAACATTGAAGTACACATACACTTTAATAACATTTTATTTTTTGCATGGATGAATCGCAATGCGTTGTTCACTTGGCATGCTTTTCAATACAAAACAACACTGTCTATAAGTGTATATATTTGTAAATATTTAGTTGATAGTTGAGTCGTACTCATATTAAACGTACTGCGTACCGTACTCTGCGTGTTAGTAGAAAAGGTACATTGAACAATGACAACAAAAGGTATTATCATTGGAGAAGTAGTGAAATGCTCTTAAATCCGTGTTTGAGCAAAGTATATTACGTCTCCTGGGGATAACTTTTCATTTTGGTAATATTGCATTGATCATTCATATAAAACTTTGAACATGCATAAATATATTCCATATAAAGTCATGGTAATATAAATAAATATAAACGTGTGAAATATGGGAAGGGTTAAGCTAATAATGAACAGAATGAGCTCACCTCCAACCAAAGGAAACGAGAGAGACACAAACAACGAGGAGATCCAGTAAGTTGAATGCAGATCTGCAGAAAGCACCTTCATGAAGAACAAACCCGAACGAAACCATCTTCAAGCATATTTCAATGGTGAATATCGTTGTGAAGAAATAGTCAAATTTGTTTAGAATCTGGAATTTGAGATAAATATATTGATTGCTTCTATTTTCCTTTGAATATTATACGGAGAAGAGTTGTGCATTTGTTGTAAAACAAAGGGGGTTTATGCATATATGTAACTACTTATCAAGCTCTAGACATTTGCACTCTCAAAATTTTATGAACTGTAATTGTATCCTTGTCTCACCATATTCCTTTCGGAGCCGTCATTTAGCGGATCTTCACAAGCTAGCATGGCAGATGATATGAGAATGCAAACAAGAATGACGTTTCCAAACATGGTGTGATTTACAAACCAGTAGCAAAACACACGAAATCTGTGGAAACAAAAAGCCAAAATGTGTCACAAAATGTTTATGGCAATGTAGTTAAAATGAACATAAATACATTGAGCTAGAATGAGCTCTTTCCACTAGAGCATCTCCATTCGCCCGTGATATATATTATTATGAACATAAAAACTGCATTTTGCATTTAGTTCGCACTTGCTTGTTTCATCAACATTACACTCGATGGAAATGGAGCACATAAAAATGATATAGCGCAACATAACAAAATACTACAAAATGGGTAGGCTCCACAACTCCTTACCTGTTTGTGTGAGAAAATATAAAAAAGCTGCTAGCTTTGGGAAGTGGCTTTACTTTGACACTTGACTTGATTTCTGACATCCTCCTGGGACGTGCACCTGCTCTCGCTGGAGCATCCTCTTCATCATATTCCACAACTTCTTCATCCTCCTCCTCTTCTGCTTCCTCTGTGACAAAATCCTCTTATAAATGGAATGTATGGGGTTCAATATATGATTATGATATACACACTTAGATTTTAGATGTAGTTACGACGAGGACAAAAGGGAACAAAATGGGTTGAATATAAATGCATTTAATACACCAAACTCAAAACATTATCTACATCCGCAACACTAAATGTGTTCTCAATATAACATTCACTCTTGAATGAACGGATATGCCCTAAATGTTTCCCTTCCCATGCAATGTGACCTCATTATCACGACAACCTAGTTGGGGCATACTGAACTACAGTTTAATGTCAGTCTTTCAAACTCCTTTGCTTTAGAGTCAAGTGCATTAATCGTCTAGATTAAAAAATACAGTGAATCTCGGCATTGTCTTTTATAGTCACTATCAGTTCCCTTCCCCTACATAAATTGTGGGATTCAATTTCTTGAAAATGCTCACGTCAGTAAGAATATATATGTATTCTGCTCTTTTCACTTTTGAAGCTATGAAAACTACATCTGTCATTAGGTATCATGGCCAAAGCATTTATCTGTTCGAGCCACAAAAAGACCATTTTAAACGTTGACTTGACAAAGATAATCGTCATAAATATGTCTATAACTACAACTTTAAGTCTCTGGAAAATGGCCAAATGTCGTTTCTACCATTACAGTTGTTTTAGCTAATAATATTAATTCTAACCGATATTTATGTTTGACCTTCAAAACCAATGAATTCATGAATGCCCATTGACAACATTGTGAGCTTTGTATTAGCGTTTACTATTACAATGATTTGGAAAGAAATGAAAAGGAAATATTATTACTCAATTGTCTTGACGTATTGGTGTTTCTAAAAAGAGATAGAACGCTCGTAGAAATAACAACCACATACCTTCCTCTTCCTTGCTTCCTCCTTCAAAGTCTTCGGCTTCAGTTTCGAAACTGTTTTGATGGTGTACCTCTTCAACGACTCGCCTAGGTACAAACATGACATTCAATTTCAAAGATATAGTATAAGCTTCCGACTCATAAAATATGGAGTCGCATCCAAGAAAAGACACTTTTAAGCAGTTTTGTTAGCCTGAATTTGGTATTATGATTTAAGCAAAAACAGCATTGCCTTTGGGCTTCTCAATAATGAGATTGTAGCAGCAGCATCATGTAAAAAAATTCAAGTTTAGCAAAGGAAAAAGAAAACTTTAAAGAAAAAGATAAAGCAATAAAAACTGTCCCGCGGCCCTTACTAATGCTTGATATATAGAACTCAGTCATCCATAAAAAGGATAAAACGTTGCACTAAAAGTGAGTGCAAGAGATTTATCCGATAATGCAATTAACCCGGCGCCAGCCTGAACTGTCGTATATTTCTTCCTCAACTAAATGATGAAGGACTGGAGTTTTTCTAGCCTTGATTTCAGACTCGCGCTGCAGCATCTCCTTTCCTTATTTGCAATATGGGACCAAAATGAGCAGAGATAATTCTCAATTTCTTTGGACTTTTGGTCCATTTCAATTACATTTTTTTGTAATATTAGTACAGTAATCCTACTAAAACTTAATGTAGTTTAACTTCTTTTTTAAAGTTTTTTTATGTGTTCAAGCTAAGTGGAGTTTTCATTATTAAAAACTGTATGAAAACTTGTATAAAGGATGATACAATCAATCTAAGCGCTTTTCGTGTCCTTTTTGCAGTGACATATTGTAGCATACTTTTAAGCTATTCCTAAGTACACTCACAATAGATTTAAGTTATCAATGCTATCATGATTTCGGTTTATACGGGAGTATTCAGATAAACCTATCCACAAGTACTTGGACTCCGCATTCATTTGAGTCTGATTTATGGGCTATGTCACTTTTGGAGGTAACACTTTTTTTTTAAATATTTCTTTTAAGTTACAATTTTTATTCGAAATCTCAGGCGTTCGGAATATGCTATTAGCCTCAAAATTTTCGATAACCTTTCTAAAAAAAACTTTCCAGAACTCAGAACGAAATAAACATTCAAGTAATCGACTATTGTCTTAGAAATTTTAGACACACATCTCGTACCAGAAAAATCCATCATAATCATTTTGATTATTCACTCGTTTAGTTAATACTTGGCATGCCTCATCTACTCAATACTTAGTTATGCAAACGTAGTTCAAGAATCTACTTTTTATTCAGTAAATGTTGCATGTACACGTACAAGTACGTTGCCGAACCATCCATTTGCTCTAAATCGCTGTGAATAGACAAGGTACCTTTAGCAGAAGTACTAATTTAATCTAGGAGTAAATTTAAGACACTTCAGGATGAAAAGTTGGAATAATATTTTTACGATTATACATTCTGAGGTTATACCCTGCCAAAAAAATGTGAATGACGAGAACAAGAAAGGCAGGAAAAATAAAAATTATGCATATGGAGAGCAGACAGATAGCTGTGAGCCTGCCAAGCAAAATCAATGAGCCAAAATGTAAAAGAAGTCGACAAGAAAGTTGGCTTGGGCGCCTGAAGCATGGCTATTTGCTCTACATTAAATATGCACAACTGTATGCATAAAATTGATAATGATTACGGTAGGGAAAAGCTGAGGTGACCTTTGTTTCTCCAGAAACTAAGTTTGATCTCAAGTCAGAAAGAAATTGGAGTAGAATGTTAACAGGAATTTCGTATCCGCATCTCTACGACATTATCCTTTAGGATAATCTTGTCAAACGACGGAGACATAAGTAGCGATGGTGCAGACTTAAAATATGTATCAGCCAGTTGGATTAAAAATGACTCCAAAAATATTAATACAAGTATACAATTGCATGGGTATAAATCCTACTACTCACAATTGAGCTCTTCATTCGTCTTTTTCTTACATAATTTCACAGACGAATGAAAAGACGGACACATGGATCAATTGCACATAGTTGTCACTTGCGACAACTCCTTACAACTTTTTCTCAAATATATTACATGGAACAATTTAAAATGTACATGATATGATTGGTCGTGGCTCTGCTCCATCAAGCAAAGAGTTTTTTTCTTACAGAAAGTCAACTCTCAATATAGAGATTTACCCCTTCCCTCTCTCCGCGCCAGATGGGATCCCACTTACACATGGAGATTTTATGTGTTTTGAGTTGAGCAGACAAAACCATTTTTCCATGAGGCATTCAGTTTTTCCACGGGAGAAAAGAAAAAAAATAAGGATACATATATATTGGGGAGAAAACGAGTGAAACTCAGGCCGAGTGAAAAGTTTCACAGCCTTCATGCGACAAATCAATGTGACTAGAAAAGTTGAACAGACACATTTCAACTGAACGGTATAATACCCATAGGTCTTTTTAAAGTTGAACATTTTACTACCATTCCCTCACTTCATAAGGAAACGACCTCCAACTCCAAGCAACTTCTATCCCAACGATTTTGCAGACAAGTTGGCTTGCACCAAAGTGATATAATTTTACTGTAAATATTTATTCAGTTCAGTGCAGCATGCTCCATTGCATGGTATAATGATATGATAAAAGTGTTAATTTAATTGTCTTGCTACTTATTGCAAAGCCCAAAGGCTTCCAAGCAGGTAATACTTTTTGTGTAACATATTCATAGTCTCTCTCTCTTTTTCTCTGTCCCACTGGAGGCTTATTGGATGTTCAAATTGGCAAATATGTATTTTGTGCTCAGTTTTTCTTTGTACTCCCTAGAAATAACGAGGAAATAGTAGACCAAAACTAGAAAGAACAATGATGATGACTACGCACCGTAATTCTAGAAAAAAGAACTGCCACATTTCATTGTAAAAGTCTTCAAACTTTGTAAATAAAGTCATGTCACAAGCATTGTGTGGCAGAAGGAGCATTTCACTATATTATGAAGAAGAGAACAAGCATACATAACATTGCTGTATATGATGGTATTGTGCTACTTACTTGTTCCATTTTGAACACACATATATATTTTATGCGTGTAGTTGTCGGCACAGTGTGACTACAAGTCTGAATGAAATGTGTATACCATTTGGTTTTGATGAACAAAAAAAGCGAGTGACTTTTCTCCGGAATGTAGACTGGGGAGTGGAAGTAGAGGTTCTCTCTCAAGTGCTGAGAGCTCGTTTTCGTTTTGGGACGTTGTGGCCACAAGACTAGCCTTAAGTAGCTACTTAAAGACAAAATCTTTTTCTTCAGATCGTCTGCGACCACTCGCTCCCACATCTATAATAATGATGATAGCAACTTGTCTATAAGCTTATAGATGGTTGTTTCGGCTAGCATTGCTATGGTAGGTTGGTAGGTAAATGTGGTCGAAATTCGAGTTGCCTCACTAACTTTCCCTCACATGTTACACCATTTGGAGAAGAAGAAGAAAAAAACATGCTTATGATACATATGATGTCGCTTGGAGGAGAGCCACATGACCCCTCGTTTTGCCATAAACTAGAATTATTTTTCGGGATGCTTGTTTGGATATATGCTATAATATTCTATCGGGGATTTTCTCATATTTTGTAATAGACACGCTCTTGAGCCCACTAGTAAGTAGCTCTTTATGAACTGGAGTGACTTGAGATCTCTACACAAACTTGGGTTTAGAAATAATCTCTGTATTATAACCTTTTGTGAGCTTGTTAAAGATGTGTTGTACTATTTCTACATTGCATAAATGGAATAGCCATTTTATAGTAGGAGGTTGTGCTGACAAAGCCCCTACTGCGGAATTAAACGAAGACGAGGTCGCTTATAAGGGTTTGAAGATGAGCGCGTGCATGTAATACGCATTTGACAATGACTTCTGACAATTGGATTCATACAACATAAATGCTTAATACCTACCGATAACATAGTTTGATTAAGAACAAATGCTTTCTAATGAACAGAAGGATACACATCTAGGTAATCCTCTTCTCCGATGCCCCCACACAAAGTCGAAGTTTTCCAAAAATCTAAACTGAGCCGACTTGGTTCAAGCGTCTATCGATAAGTAGACGTAGGTTGATAGAAAGTTTTACATGGAAATACTTAGATACTACTTACATTTCGAATAAAAACAAGATGAAACAAGGACTTAGGTTAATATTCTTATATCGTTATATTGTCCTTTTTGTCAAGTAATATTTATGCAAAATCGAAATTGGTATCTAGTCAGCCTATAATAAAAACTCGAAATGACCATGAGCACATGGCTTTATAATCAAGGGTTTTTATCTCATAACTGAAGGATCTTTCAAGGTTTATCAGAAGTGGAGCTCTAGTTTCCGTTCAACAATTAGTTTTCTACAAAAAGGGTTCTTTCTATATACCAGCTTTCCACAAACATTGCATTATCCCATTATAAGTAGAAGCCTCCAATAAGGAGGCGGATCGTCCTACTGCTGCAAAAACTACGTAGGTTTAGTTCAGCAAGAAGTGGTTCAGTTCTGTGCTGCATACCGAGCAGCTTGTGATGCCACCCAGCCACACTCCATTACCACTGGGCCGACACACAAGCCTTTGTAGCAAAAGCCAAGAGAAATATACTACTGTGCTGGAGTGGAAAAGAGTTGAAGGACTTTTATATAGCTTTTAGTAATGGCTCGTTCCAGAGATGTTATTCCCTTTCACTTACAAACACACATTATTACTGGAACAAGAAAAAGAAAAAAAGATGTACGAGTAGGAACAAGTTAAAAAATTGCTTGTGACTGAGTGAAAGAGTAAGTGAGAAAGTCACTTTCACTATAAAAAATTCCCTCCGATTATATTCTCCTGGTTTGTTTTTATACATCTTGTGACAAACTGGAGAGAGACCTTGCTTTTGCTTTTGCTCTCTACTCAGCTTTTCCAAGCACCAAGAGGAAAATTACACGAGTCAGATCAAAATAAGAAGAAAAGGAAAGAGGAAGAGATGGGGAGAAAATCAAGTGAAAGCGATATGAGATAGCAGCAGTTGGTGTTGGTGTTGCACTAAAGCTTTGCTTTGGTAGGAAATCAGCGTTAAGCAGATAAAACTCACACATCATCAGTATTGTTGTGGAATTCTTCTCTGGCTTCTTCTAGCTCAGCCGCCACACTCAGCTCCTTGCTCCCATTTTCTTCACAACCTTCCGCTCTCACTTCTCCTTCAGCTGGTTCCCCCTGCATCGTAATAATACGTGTTTACACATTATACTGATTTTATGGATCATCTAATACAGCTTATGAGAGGATAAAACTTGAGAGATTATCTTATATACATTATACTCATGAGAATCTAACATACACTAAAAAGAATCATCCTTGAATGAAGTCGGCACTGTGCAACTTTGCATTTGTGATTATGAGCACACTCTCATTTACTTACAATCTCTTCATATTTTGCGACGCTCATATGTCCAACCATGCTTGTGCGCGGGGGTAGCCGACTGCACTCAAGAAAAGACTTTATGGTATATGTTGGATGTTCATAAAATGGGGCTAAATGCTCAATTTACTCAACTGTAAGGTGGTGCTATGCATAAAGAAAATGCTGTATGGTGATACAAAGGTTAGCATACTTTTACTATCCTTTTACTTTCTCTACACCACTTGATTATCTATTGGCCTGTTGGGAGCTTGGCGGAAATTAACTAACTTGTTCACACAGACAAGGGGAAAACCCATCTTCAACTCAGCATTTCATATATCATATTAAACATATGGTATTATACTGTCATGAACTACATATAATACTCAAATGTATAAAAATGTCTTGTTGAGAGTCAAGTGCTTTCTTTCCTATAGAATTTGTTATACTACATTTATTCATTTAACAAACATGTCTACTTATATGGTACTATCAGCCCTATGCCATCTCAACTCTCCAAAAATGAGGATACGCATCAAGTTTTTTTTGGTAGTGAGTAATGAGGCCTTTTTATGGGTACTATATTCCACTTTTTATGCTTGTCAACACACCGGTTGTCATCTAAAGTGGCGGCTTGGTCGTACACACGACACTACACTACACACTACACTCACGGGTTAAAAGTTACGGTGTGTTGTTTGTCTTTGGCACATTACTTAAAACTGAGAATCCTCTCAAGTCCTATCCCCTTTCCTTTCCATGAAATCATTCCTAATTATTTCAGAGATTAAGTTTATACTTTGAGTAATAATGATAATGAGATGGGATGAATAACGACTTTGGATTCGATGAAATGTTTTCCCCATAATTATGACGAGGACATGGAAACAGGAAGAAGGACAGTTGAAATGAGTTTTTTTTAAATAGTAGGTTGGACGAATAGGTACAATAGTGAGTTGAGAAGTATAACGTAAATTTGAGGAATCCAATTTGTTCCTACCATTAGCAATAACATGGTCTAACTAGAGAAGAGAAAATTACACGTGGGTTTGTGCCTTGTGCCTTTCCTAATGATTTTGTTTTTGCAAGTTTAAACTCGACGAGTGGGCCCATTGAGGATTAGAAATAAAATTTGAATCAAAAGACGCTTTCTAGTATTAAGCTTCTCTCTGCTTGTGTGCTAGTAATGATCAAATCACTTTCTTTTAAGGGGGGAAGAGAGAAGCAGAGACAAAGCTCAAAACTTTTCCTTCTTCTGCTCCGCAGAAAACTTGGAAAGATCGGCCATTTTTGTATACACTATGTAAACAAGGAAAGAATATAAAAGGGAGAAAAAATGAGTTTGGTTTGCTCTCATCTTCCTTTTTCTGGAGAGCAGTGATTGTCCCTGTGAAATCTATTTAAATTGGTGTGCCCTGGCGTAATGGCATGTGAAAAGTCCGCATTCTTTTGATGTTTAATTCATGGAAGTGGAACCTAATTACCTCTGCTGCGACCTCTCCTTCCTCCTTCTCTATTGCAGTTAATGAGTCAGCATCTGCCAAATTGTCCACCGCAATGGCCAAAAAGACGTTGAGCAATATATCTGGAGTTAGAAAGGGAAGAAAACACAGATACATTAGAAAAGAAAAAAAAAACTTTTCATACAAATCTGATAATGATATTTTTGCTGCGACTTTTCCCACATTTCCACTGTTCTAATTTAATGGAAAGCAATAACCAAGCGGGAGTGTTATGTTATGAGTGAAGAAAATGTTTTAGTTAAGGTATTGATGAGCTTATGCAAGCCATTTATTGTTTGGCACTAAAATTGCGGACATTAACGTTGAGAAGGAGAGAAAGCTTTACTCAATTAGAAACAAATGGAAGGTTGTACACTTACAGTTACCACAGATGAACAGTATAATGAAGTAAATGCAAGCAATCACTCCAACCGACGAAACGCCACCATATGCGGCAATCCCGTAATACATTACTTCATTCCAGTCTTCACCGGTGAGAATCTAAAATGAGGAGCATATAACAAACCGTGTAAGTTCCTTAGGATCACATCATCAGCTCAAATTAATTGATTTTAACTGTGGCTTTCCACTCTTCAATGGGGTCACGTCTTTCGCAGCCTATTAACTATTATGTCATGTGTCTATTTTGTGATTTTCGTTCTAAATGCGGATGCACACAGGAAATGTAATCCACGTGAAAGCTAAAGTGAAAGGGGGAAAACGAGTCATCATCATATTCATTTCCTGTGCTTACCTGGAAAACTGTGAGCAAGCTTTGCCAAAAGCTGTCAAAATTGTTTCTTGGCTTGTCTTCTGTTGAATCAAAGTTGAACTTTCCTCCAAACACTTGCATTCCCAGAAGGGAGAAGATCACAATGAAGAGAAATAAGAGGAGCAATAGCGAAGCAATTGATTGAATAGAATTTAACAGTGAAGCCACCAAATTGGAAAGGGATCGCCAGTATCTAGAGCCCAAGGTAGAGAAAAAATGAGATTATGAAAGATGTAATTTTAAGGAAAGCCGACAATTTGAACAGCTTAAAAAACGTCTTCACAAAAAAAATGTCATCTTTCTTACTTAGTTACTTTGAAGACACGGAGAAGACGGACGCATCTCAGGACGGAAACGCCTAACGGCGGTATCACTTCAGAATTGGTAAGCACAATCTCAAGTATACTACTCACCACCACAAAGGAGTCGAATCGGTTGAAGAGAGAAACAAAGTAGCCCTGCAAATGACGTAATGGTGTTATTAATTAAGCCAGAGCTCCAACTACTTCATCTTCACACTCAAAGTGGAAATCTTGGGGAGCGAAGATGAAATTGTGTTTTGCTAAATTGTTAACATGATAAAATTCCAGGAAGTGCTTTTGCACATGACAGCAGATACTTAAGAAAGGGATATGCCGTGTCAACTATGTGCATGATTTAAACTAAACAGGGGTGTAAACGATTGAGATTTCAAGGCAGACATTTGGGCTAGAAAAGTCATGAGAGGTTGTTTCTTTCATAAAGGGAAACGTTTATATACCATGTTTTTGTAAGGAAGGCTCCCTTTCACTTTGTTTTTAATGTGTGTGTGTGTACATTCTTATAGGTATTTACTAGATTTGTGCAATCCCCACTCAAAAATGTTTGTAAGGATGGATGCTTTCCACTTGTGTGTGCGGTCGACATATAAATGTTGGCAGGGTGCTTCGGGCAAGTAATATATCTTTTCTGAATCACTTACGAATAGCAATAGCCATCGGCTATGGAAACTGTGTGTTATTTTTTCACAATAAAATCACAGTCGGATTCCCATGAAAATCTAGCACGGATATCAATAGGATTCAATGTGCATGAGCATTCAGTTTTACGACTTTTTACGCTCGCCATTCCCAGAGTGTCATGCTCAAACAAGAAATACTGTTTGCCAAAGATCTCACACAGTGAAAAGTGTATCTTGGAAATGACTCAATAACTTAAGCACACTAAGTGGCCGGAAGAAAATCGTTAGGTCAAGTCAAAAGGAACACCATGAGCTACTTGGTTTAGTGCTTTGATGCACACTCTCAATGAGTATTTATGAGCTCCCTTTTTTTCCTACTTTACGAATAGGATGAGCGTTGTAGTGTCCATGAGAATAATATTCCACTAATAAACTGTAGGAAAACATGTTTTGACATTTCACAACCTCGTTAAAATTCAATGCCCCACTGCTCACAAAATCCAATGTATTCTACTACTGCCGCATATGAAATAAATAATGTTCTTGTAGCTCCCATTAGTGAATCCCATTACGCATCAAGAAATTGACCGAAACTCACCTGAAATCCTAAACTGAACATCTTCAGGAGCATTTCCAAGGTGAAAAGGATGACAAAAAATATGTTTGTTACTTCTGAAATCACAAAAACAAACAATTATTTTTTGGAACTGAGCCATAATACCCCATTCTACAATAAAGTGTCGATTTCACTGACTCCACCGTCAAAATGGAATCCAACTTCTTAATCGAAAAGCTTAGCAGGAAACACATAAATATGTATATATTCTTAATGAAAAAGTGCGGTAATCAACCCAATCCCTCCAAATTATTTCATAAAGCGTGCGTATTCACCACAATTATTTTGATAATGATCATCCCATCTGCTCCCGTTTTAAACGAATTACGTATCGATATTATCGAAACGTGAGAGGTGAGGAAAGGAAGATAGCTTAAGGAAATGGTTGCCATCATTAAAGCTGAAAACTATCATTAGGATTTAAAGTATCATTTGGCACAAGCTTAGGGATAAGTTTTGAATGGTCTAGTTGAAAATAAGTATTCCATTGGCAACTTTAAGTGCACATTTAGCAGATTTTATGGAAAAAGAAAGGTTTATTGAATTGACCCCGAAAGATAGATACCTGATGGAAATTTGGATTGTTTCCCATCAACCACACACATCAGTGCAATATGTTGAACTAGCAAAAACTATCCCATTAAAAGTATTTACCTTGGAAATCATCAAGCCAGGGTGGTTGGTGATAATGTTCGGTGGCAAGGATCCCCGTGTTGAGAAACACGAGCACTATAATAAGCCAGTAGAAAGCTTGCGACTTGACAGCTTTCCTGCAAGCTCGCCTCATTCGACGTATCAGCCTGAAAAAAAGTTTGGAATAGAGTCAGGATAATATACATCGACACTTTTGTGTTTGCATAAGGAAAAAATGATTTAAGCAATCTTGTGTAGAAGCATGCATTATCTCCTTTTCTTTCCTTGATTTTGAAGTTGAACTTATTGGCAGTTCACTTCATTTCTTAACATTCTCATATCACATATAAAAAAATGTTTGTGCATTATTAGAGAGCAGCAAAGAGTTGAGATTCGCTGGATAGGGATGCGATCAAAAAGATAAGACAACTTAATATATCGATGTTTGAATGCTGCTCACTCAGTACATTCTTTTAATTTCAATAAAAAAGCATGTAGCGAATACAAATCTTTTCCAGGTAGTCTTGCATTTTTATTCGCCAGCGAAAAAATTATTAGAGTTCTGCATGCAAGCTCAATCCAGCTCAGTTCATATAAAAGAAGCTGAAGCTGAATACTTTCATAGAATGCAGTTTTTTTAGAGAATCCTTGAATTGGGGCAGCGTGAGACAGGTTTGCGTTCATCAAGCAGATTTTATGGAAGAGCAAACATTGGAATAATATTATACGAAGAATAGAAATATTTTTTTCAGTTACCACCCTCCTTCATAAAATTCACCTATCAACCTATTGTTTCGTTATTTGTTCGAGGATATGATGATTTACGTCAACAAGGCATGTGTAATAATTTGCACAACCTTAATAGATATACGGCTTAATTGACAAATTGTAATTTGTGAAACAATATTACTTTTCGAGTATTCAACGATGAATCTAATAAAAGTTGTGTAATCTGCTGGCTGTTTAGATTTGCCAACAAAATCCAAAGTTGATGCCACGATTATATCTACAAACTAACGAGATGAGTCGAGAAAGCATTATTATTCAAGTATGAAAAACATGATTACGTCGAAACGAAGTTTAATTGGGTCGTTGTTTATAAAAACATTTGTATACATACAAACTTATTTAAGCAAGTTTCTAGAAAACAACTTCAACTCTGCAAATTATACTCTTTATGAAACGAATACGCAGTTTATTAGCTGCAACATGTCATTTGAAAAGGGATCATTATTTAGTAAGGATTCTAGTTATTTATTCAATACCATGATTCACTCTTCATATAGTAGCAACATTGATGGCATTTTTCTACTTGATCTTTTCTATTGCATGAGTTGAGTGTGTTTACTTGAATAAAATATTTCACAGTAGTCAACTTGGATATTCGACTTTTGTTAGTTTGCCGGATCCAATTTATTGCTGGAACCTTTGTCCTACGCTACGCAGTCACAACCTTTCTTTCTCTCTTTCTCAGTCAGTAGAACAAACTAGGCTTAAAACTGGTCGTTGTGCAATTCAACATTCTCAACATGAAAGTATATCTACATAATATGTCACAACGAGTCTTGTGGATTAGATTCTTTGCTGAGACAAGAAACTAAGTTATGTCCTCCGATGGAAATATATAGAACACCTTCCTAACATGGTGTGTGTGTGTGTACTAGTCAACTCGACTTTCCAAATGAAGTTCAGTTCTTTAAAAAAGTCAACAACGACTCTGTTCACTGGTTATATGGAAGTAAATATCAACATTACACTGGAAAAATCAAGTTCCCAGTTCTCAAGAGAAAGAGGGAGAGAAAAGGGGGAAGTTTGTTACTGCTGACATACATAAGTATATAGATCTATATATATTTTGGAGTTTTTACTGCAATGAATGAATGTACGTATGTCTATTCAGTTTCTTGAGGAAATGGTTCATACTATGAATGCAAACATGCTCCTCTTTTATCCCAACTTGGCGAGCACCAGTAATTCTTGGAAGTTTGCAGATGTCCTTGTTGATTGGTTTGGTTTTTGTGAAGGGTCATACACTATTAAAACGAAAGCTTGTTTGACAGTCGGCATAGCATCGTGTGTGTGTGCCTGTAGAGTTTGTAAAAGAACTGTTATATATACACACACACACACTTTTTGTTTGGTAACCAAGTACGTGAAGGGAAAAAGTTTCCATTTCATATCATCATGCTACGGCGATTCTCAACCAACTTCCGGTTTCTACAGATAGACGAAAGATAGGGCATCTTTTGTAGTTTCCGAGGATGACAAGACAACCCATCTGATAAACTTATCATTGTTGAAAACTGCTGCCCAAAATTTACATCCTTTTTATATAAACATGTTACATTGCCTGTTCAGTTGTGATAATGGCATTCATTTAGGGCAGCAAATTAAATACTGACAGCAGATATTCACGTTGCGCAAAAACAATGTGGCAACAACATACGTTATGATAAACAAAATTCATGCTATTTTTTGCAGCATCAATTCCCATCTACAAAATATATAATGTATATTGTATTCATATATGCATTACATCATCATAAGCCCCATTCTATTGTATGACATGACAAAAGGGTAGTGTCCTCGAAATTGAATGTAAGTATCAACTGATTTGTATAAAAAATTGTGTTAAAAATTAATACCAATGTAAATGCTCTAGCTAGTAAGTAATGTGAAATGTAGTTGGATTACGTGTTTTTATTTCGTGTTACATGTTAGTCTGCAGTGATTGATGTTGCGTGTGAGTAAGAGAGTAAAAGTGTTAAAAACTTTCCGCGTGATGATTTGATTACAACTAAATGAAATCATGAGAAGAAAACAAAAATTCAAACAGAAAACCTTGTCATGTAGGCATACATACTCGCTCTTGATATTTGTGTTGCAAAAAAAAGTTATGCGAAAAAATGAAAGCTAAGAAATTTTTTTTTGTTGTTTGTTTGTTTGTTTTGAGAAATATGAGAGTTAACACATGTATATGCTTACGCTTGTACTTGTGTGAGGATGTTCAACTGTAACTGAATATTGATATTCGGCTTTCGGATTCTGTAATCACGAAACATTTCACTTTAGATACACCACTCTGGACGACAAGAGCAACTGGGTTACATTATATATTACATGATGTTATATATCATACATATACATACATATATCTATTTCACTATAGAAAGGATGTATTTACACGGTAGTAAAAGGCGTAATTGAATTGTGATTTGGTTAAGTAAAAATTGGGAAAAAAGACTTTCACTTCTTCCTTAATAACATTATAACATACTTATATGTATATGCTTTGCACTTTCTAAGGGGGAAAAAGTACATCAGTCCTTCCTACTTCTACGTAATTAGGAACACCAAACTTTATTTTTGGTTTGGTCAAACCTCATACAACATAGAGCAGCTATAGTATAGCTGTAGCTGCTCTATATCTTACTAGTCTTACCAGTGAACAATATAATAGAATGAGAATGTAACTTAATATACCAATATCAATGCACTTACAACTAATGTATTTTCAAGGTAAATCGAGAAAATACATTATAGGCAGAAGTTATGTATGTATTTACATGAGAAACCTGCTTGCCTTGCAAGAAGATGAAAGTTTGGTACGTAAGAGTTATTTTAGAATAGAAAAGTAGCATCCTCTACTAGATCAACTTTTTCTTTGTAGTATTCATCATTATCATTATCGTCGCCTTCCATGTTATGTAAGATAACTCTAACTAAATACATTAAGGAGTATGTTATGAAAGCAGTGCAGATTTGCATCATAAGTTTTCTTACCTATCAAAATCCCTCTTTTTAGAATGAAACCACGGCAATGTTTGTAATTGAGCAGCATCATTCCCATTCCCTTCTTCTTGGGCCACCACTTCGTTGGCTCCTTTAGCTGTTCATTAAAACCAGTTGTCAAACATAAGTTTGATTCACGGAATTTACTTACCAACTCATGTAAAATAACTTGTTACAAGGTTGCTTATATAATAGTCTCTACTCAACTTTAATAATTTCCAATTTGCAATACAACTTAAAAAGTTGAAGAGAAGCTTATATAATAGCTACATGTAACAACTAAGGTTCCGAGGAAAAAGTACATAATTAGTCTACCTTTTTCTTCACCATCAAGCTCAATATCTTCTGCTTGAGTTATCCAGTCTAGGTAACCCCTTAGATCCTCCTCAATTTGCTGTTTTTCTCGTAACTTCTGAAAATCTCCACGTGCTTTCGCTTTCTCTCGCTCTTTAGAAAATTCTCTGAATTTGGAATACAATTATGCAACGTTAACATCCACCATAAATATTAGGTTACTTCAAACTCACAGAGTGAGCATCCCAATGTAATATTGTGTTTCAAAGCTTTTATAATGTTCTGCTACAAGTAAATTGAATCAATCATAGCATGACATAAAAAAATTTTTTATACGAACCCGCTTAAAACGCCCAAAATTAGATTCATGACAAAAAAGGCACCAATAATAACCATTGATATAAAGTAAACCCATTGCCATGAGCTCCCCATGGAATCTTGAATCTAAAGAGGACAAAAAATAATGTTTTAGTCCTCTTAAAAAACGCCTATATAAAACATTTTACTTGGTTAAATAAACATGCAACATTGCTTTCACATGAAAATGAATTGTATCACAAGGACAAACTTTATTACAAGAAACGAGATTACCATGGTGCACATATCATTAAAAACTTACATTGTACATTACAGTCGTCCAACCTTCTAAAGTTATACATTGGAAAACAGTGAGCATGGAGAGGCCAAAATTGTCAAAATTAGTAATCCCTTTATTTGGACCTTCCCAGTATTGTCGACATGTATAATTAACATCATCCTCGCAGTTATAGGCTCCACCACATGGAACTGGATCCTTCATCATTTCCCCTAACCCCCAAATCATTTTCAACTTTCAATTCAACTCTCCAGGTTTTGATCTCAAATGTATTTAGCTCATGCCAACTCATTACAACTCACAATAGGCTACATAATGATGGCAAAGTAATTCAAAGTAATAAAATGGTTGTTGTTACCCGTGCTGTTTTCAAAGCAAGTACTGTGCATTTTCCCGGAGAACAGCTCCAGTCCAACAATTGCATATATAATTATAACGAAAAGGACGAGAAGGGCGATATGGAGTAAAGGCACCATAGCACGGAGTATAGAATTCATCACTACTTGCAAACCTAATTTAGCAAATCAAAATGGTCAATAGTGTGGATCCCATTGAGTGGAGTTCAGGAGAACTCTGGTTCAGTCAACGGTTGCTAACAACGTTTACCATATTATTATATATGCATGTGGATATAAAATCTGTTGACAACTACAGTGATTCGTATTCGTATATGAATAGGAAAAGAGATATATACTTAAGTGGATGGGAGGAACACAATTCAAAAGGCATATTATTTGCTTTGTTCCCGCAACAAGCTACTTACTTGGTACACCGGACACAAGCCGCAGCGGCCGCAAAACCCGGAATGCTCTGAGTGCTTTCACGTCAAACCCTTCTTTCATCAGGTTTGATAGAGCTGTGCTAATAATTCTGGAAGTCATATTGATATCAAACATGTTGAGCACATGAACAAAAGTAACTTTCATCTTGCATTATATTATGGTCAAAGTGAATTCTTATCTTAAAAATAATCGAATAAGCTTATACTAAAGTTGGAAAGTGATATATATACCCTATGACTACTATTGTAAAATCAAGAAAGTTCCATCCGTTTCTCAGGTATGATCCAGGGTGCAACACAAATCCGTACGCGATGATTTTCATGATGCACTCTGCTGTGAATATTATTAAAAAGATGTACTCTATCTTTTCCTGAAATATTTTAAATCAAAATGACACATTAGTTAGATGTATAGCTTTTCTTATTCCCTCGTTTGCAACTTGATTGTCAATTTGCGTTGCATCCAAAAATGTATTCTTTATTGTAGTACATCATTCATTCATCCTTTTTTGTATTGGAGACTTACCAGCGTTTGGTTCGTACTATTCGAATCACTGTTTGGGTATGGAGTGTAAACTGCCAAGGCCACACAGTTCGCGAAGATTGTCAATAGGATCAGGTACTCAAAAGGTCTAGAAAGGAGCAAAAAAGCCACATTATCTGTCAATGCCAATGACATCCCGGGTGGAATTGAAGACAGGGGACAGGGTTGAGAAACTCTGGATCGTGGGAGGAAAAGTGAAGGGAAGTGTGGGCATTTTGAGACATGGAAGTACGGCGATATAACCGTGAGTGAAAGGAAAGAGGCTAAGGCTATTTCCAGTAGACTTCAGGAAATGAGGATACTCTCTTGGTTTTTTTGCCATGAAACTCCTGCGGTAAAGCAACTAAATCACCAAACATTCAACTTCCCGTATCACATGAGAAGCTTTCCAAATGTAACACAAAATGGAATGTTCAATATTGCTAGCATTAAACTTTTTCATTACGTTTAATTTAAGCAATTTATTTGTTGTGTTCAATTGATTAGTGGACTTTGGCTGGAATGAATCTAACCATAATGAATTGAGGGAGCCCACGCAAATCATGGAACAAATGAAGAAAATGGGACAAATGTCCATGATTTTGAGAAGCTATTTCATCAACAAAAAACTAGATGTGAAAATTTACTACAGCTATAGCGTCAGGGATATTATACGGATTGAACAAATTCGTGACAGAATCATTTTGTGTCATTATTTTTCATTGTGGTGTACAACAAGCCAGACCACATAGAGAACCCTTACATGTACATATGTATATACCGACGCGTAATCTTTTCATCGATTCATGGAGAAAAGTAAAAAGGAATTTTAGGACTTCCATAACTATAGTTGATTAAATTTATGAATAGAGTCACAAAAAATGTGTAGGTAGGCCATGTTTTGAGGAAGTAAGGAGTTTTATTGTGGTTAAACACAAATAGTACTATGGAGCTAATTGAATTTTTGATAAACTAGCTAAATTGATGCCGTGCTGGCAACTGACTTACTTCCATTCGACGACATCAATGCACAATTTTCGTATAGGGTTCTTCAACGTGAAGCAAAATAGGGCCCGCTGCGGGCGGTCAGGAACTGCCTTCCCGCGGCGGGCAGCTTGTCTCCTTTTATTGGCAGTCATTGATGTGGCACTTAACGCACATTGCCATGCTGATGATAAGGGTTTGTGGTTGGCAGCTGTTGAAGGACCTGCGACTCCCGAATCAGGAGATGTGGTGGCTACTACGGCAGATGTTTGGGCATGTGATGTTGATGGTTGGGGTGTTACAATGCTAATTGGAGGTGCTGCACCTGAAGGTGTTGGAGCGGCAGCTTCCGCTACGCTTAATATAATTGGGGACGACGGACTGGCGACAACCGAAGGGCTCCCACTCAGTCCACCAGGATATATGCTAGGTAACCCTTCCCCACTCGCGATCTCATAGTTACCTACAGCTCCTGAAATAGAATAGAAGAAAAACAGGAAATAATGGATGAACGCGTGGGTATGACATTTAGTTTGTACACACGCCCACTTAAAACACAATATAACATCATTATTACGATTACAGAGAAAAACATTTTGTATGGGAAACCTTGCTTCAGAGTTTAGTTCGTTAGATGCTCTAGAGAAAAAGAAATGATCTGGCGAAAACGAAACATTTGGGGATATAATCTTCCCTCTTAAACCTCAAGACGCAAACAGATGTGTGGATGAAATGTAATGAAGGTATATAGCTGATTTTTACTCTTAGTTTGGAAATAGGTAGAAAAATAAAGTGGAAAGAAGAGGAAGTAGAGCAATGAACTTAATGAAAGTGATTTCATTTGTCAGTAATGAGAGAAAGCAATAGCATCGGTTGTCGATTCTCTATACTCCCCACCGAAAAAATCCCTTCGTTACAACGAGATAGAGACCAAGTTGTACAGCTTCCCATCGCTCTCTCTGTCTCTCTCTCAGCCATTATCATTTATCACTGGCCCATTGTTATAGCACATACATATATCCATTGATATTACAAATAAAAGTATCCGTATCATCATCCGCCATTTCAGTTTGGAAATAGTATTAGGCACAGAGAGCTATGTGGAGGAAATCAAATGTAGAGTGGAGAAAGAAGACGCTCGTCTTTTCGCCTTGCTCATTTACTCGGAGAAAGATGCATGTAACACAATATATGTGTGAGAAACGTGAGGGAATTGCCAAACAGCATTAGGTCGCCTCATATCATTAGGAGATTGAAAACGTCTCAAAGTCTAGGTTACAGGGATAACATGATATTCATCTTTCCTCTCCCTTTCCCCGATTTAAGTCGTTTTTCCACCATGTTCTACATTGTATTAGTTCTCTGGATGGATGGCATGACATGCATGCATGCCTATTGCATTTCTTCTTCTTCTTCTTCTGTTTGTCTATCTCCTCCTAATCCTTTCTTCACACAATGACACACATGAGAAAAGAATGGAAAGGCGCAGCATCAACGCTATTTTGAGCACACTGATCGTGACTGAGCTTTGTTGCACTCGTACGTAGATATAAAAGGTTGAATGTAGGTGAAGCAGAGGGGACCTATTCACGTCGTAACTTACACATTACTTACTCCATTACTGAGTTAGTCAACGGACAAAATTTTAGTCATTATATTGGTGACCAACATTATATAAGGTTTTTGGCGGTGAAGAAGACGGTGGTATTTTTTGAGGAGAAAGTAAATCCAGTGCCACATCCCAAAGAAATCGATCCCACTTGAGTTTCTCCTAGGAGAGAAACTCAAACCCGGATTTCAGTTGTGGGGAGATCCAGCTTAAGTGTAGAGAAAGAGTGATATGTTTATGTACGACATGTAAACATGCACGTGAGTCTTCACCAGATGCTTGGATTGAAGTTGCGGAAGTTTCTAGGATAAACACAACATTCCTTTGTTTACTCGGCCAAATAAGTCACCTAGATTTGGCCATGCATGTGACTTCGTTTTCCTTCTAGGTTAGTGATTACCATCAAACCATCACTTCACCTCACTCTCATAATGAAGAGAAACGTTTTAAGAGTACAAGGCAAAATTATAATTTCACCCTGCGCTCACACCTAATTTATACTGCTGAATGATTACAATGAAAATGGAACAAAACCCTTTTGATATAATTGGTTCGCTAGTCTAAAACCTATAACATCTACATAAATCATAAAGCTCTTAATCCTAATACTACATCCTGAAAGTACATGTTTAACAGATCACTTCAAAGAATAAACTTATTTCCATGTTATGAATGATCCCATTGTATATAAACTTTTATTCAAGCAATGGTTTTATTATAGCAAAAGCAGAAAGCTACACGCTGACATGACATCAACCGGTGTATTAAATGTGAGCTTAGAATCCCATTAATTATGGCTCATAGAACTTGTGAGCGGCTAGAAAGTCACTTAAGAGCAGGTGGATTGGACAGTGGAAAGCTATACAATAGCTTTGATAAAGCATTGTGTAAAAGGTACTGTTAGATGAAGCTTTTAAAATGAACTCTAACTTCTCACTCCCTTTGACTGGTGCCCAATAGCTGAAAACTTCATTTTATTTGTGGAGTCCAGTCCAGGACAACTAAAGAAAGTTTTGAGCTCTTGTATCAATGTACAAAAGTAAGCAAAGTAAAATTTTGTTTCTTCTTAAAAATATATATCCATCTATTTTGTAATCTTTCAAAATGAAAGTGGTTTAGTCACGCTACTCGCTTCACCACAATTCCATTATGTATGTGCTCTGATGTGAGTCCAACTTTGTGAAGAAGAAAAAAAAATTCATCGGCTTACGATGATAGTAGGCTATTCCCTAAAATAAAACACTTAAGTGTACTTACGACCCAACTATATTATGATGTACACGTCAAATAAAATGAGTGCGGATTCACATATATACATACACCTACAAAACTACTTTGAAAACTTACTTTTGTTTCGTACATCAACGTTTGATCCACTGCCAAACGTAGACATGGTCACAAAACGTTTCCCATTATCATTCTGCCAACTCACATGTCAGCCAAAGTGTGTAATATGGGGGAAATCTGTACGTGTGTTGCACACTGACAAGGGACTCACTCACTGCCCATCTACTCTTGTCTTGGTGGACGGAGAAGGGATAAAGGGAGCGTGAGTGTGCTCTTGATAGAGAAAGAGATGGAGAAAGCCAGAGAGAGAGAAAGTAGTAAGTTTTACTGTGTAAGGAAATGTTTGTTCTGATGGTATGGGAGTTCAGGTGGCCATGTGAAGTTTGATGCTGATGTTATTGCTTGTAAGCAAGGCGATATGGTTGTCGAATGGAAACGTTGAAATGGTTGTTTGCTTCGTGCACTGCTCACCACATCAACTTCAAATGTATATGTAGGAATGCATATGATGGTTTGTAAGAAGTAGCGGCGAGCAAAGAAGAAAATGTTAGATAATATGGGCTACCTCAAAATTTTCAATTTTTTACGGATCTCAATCAAATCTGCCAACAAGTACACCAGTTGAGCCATTCATTTTTATTTGATTGATGATGCATTGCATTTCAACAAGAGGCCAAATGCTTTTTCATAAACTGGAGCTTCTTTTTCATAATGATGTTTGTTGAGCAGGAAGCTGGATTGGTAGCATCCTTTTATGGATTGCAGACATTTAGACTTCCGTGTGTGACCATAAGCGTCAATGTTATAAATGAACGTATCAAACGTCAACTATCAAACCCAACTTTGATTCTTGCTATTCAAACTTGTGGGATTTGGACAGAGAAACTTTTCCAAGTGAAGTGAAAGTCGTGTGATATCAATGAAGATTCTGTTAGACTTGCAAAAAAAGTTTGTATTAAGCTCTCAATGCCAAAGCAAAAACCGGCACACTTAGTTTGAGTCACATAATTCGATAAAAGTATATAAGTATGCACATGAATCAAATATGGATGCGCTCTGTATGTCTGTCCATCCGAGGATTAACAAAATACACACATTTAATCTAAATAGCTTTAAATGACCTCCGTTAAAAAATTATTGTCAACTTTCTAAAGGAATTTGAGTTTGCTCGTATTCCAGCAAGAACTAACATAATTTGTCAATTCGATTTTTATGTCAGTGTTTATGTATATGTGAGTTGAGTCTTGATCCCTTAATTCCCACACAATTCTTCAATAATCCCAGTTGCCCACGTAGCCCTGGAAATATTAAGCATGCCTGTTACATGCGACAATAATCTGTCATTTTGCATTTAGCCTCATCGTTATATAGTGAATGCAGACGTGGCACACCAACATAAAAGATGTCATATAAGAGGGCGGCAGATGGAAAAAGGCGAAATGGAAACTGTCTGTCACAGTATTGGGGATGCCACAACGCTCTTTCAGACCAAATCCCAGGATGACAAGAAGAGAAAGCAGGGGGGAAATTCTGTGATTTTGTAACAACACAAATCACTGTCACCCTCTCATGATGTGATGTGATATTCCGCATAATTCATGGTGACAACGGACACGTAGACATACAAATATGTTTTTTTCACATCTAAGTTTTCATTTGTTTAGCACAATAACGAAGTGATGACTTTTCTCTGATACTCTTTTTAATACTCTTTGCCTCCGTTTCACTTTCACATTCTAGATAAATAAAATGGCGCAAAGGATCACACGATATTTACTTTATCTTCGATGCCCCCGGCTTTCACTAGTGTTTTTTTTTCCAAAGAATTTATTATGCCTCACAACTTCGTCTTGGATGCCTTGTGTGCAAAGTAGCGAGAAGTTCTTTGTGCTTATTCTAGTATTGCTCCCCTTTTTAGCATACAGTTGCCTTGCTGTCTCTCCTTTTTTGACAGAATGCAGTAACAAGATCCTACTTTCAAATGGGTAAAGTCGCATGCAGTAAGCAAACGAGCATAACGCGAAACTGACGAAGAAGCAGAAAACTCAGGGAGCAGGAACAACATTGAAAAAAGAAATCATCCTTTTACAAGGCAAAAATGGCAGGCTTTAGGTTTAAGTGGTGCTGAAACAGCTGCAATGTCCTTTTTTCAAATTGCATTGCTTTGCTGTGTGTACAGTAAACAGAGGTTACTGTGGAAGCACACGAGTGACGGAGACGAAAATCTTGCTTTTCTCCGTATCAAGTCAAGTCACCACTTTTTTCCAGCTTTAAGCTTTGTTCATTGCCAAAAGGTTGACATGCTCATGTTTTTCCTGAACAAAGGGAATCCTGTTGTGCTGTAGAAAGGATCTTAAGTAAATGCCGGTCGTTTGGTCGGTTTGTGTGATGTGCATGGGACATTGCTCCATCATCATGCTCTATACTTGCTACTCAACTCAACATATCAGTATGAAGATTTAAAACTAGAAATTTCACAAGCATGGTGGTTGGTGGTGGTGGTGTTGTGTGGACCAACTGCATCCGATATGATGCTTGCACCACTCACTACAAAACTACTTTTATGATATTATGAATCACATTTGACTTTACTCTCGCCCTCTCTAGCAAAAAGGATGGACGTCTTCTTCTTTGTTGGAGGGAAAGCACGCTCAATTTATCCGTAATCTTTTAACCTATAGGGTGTAGTTAGTAGGAACATAATATTATGGATGAATATTGGCCATGTATATCTCCTGATCCTTTTTTTGTTCCAATGTGGGCAGATCGACTGAAAGGGAATGAGTTAGTCAGTGATTTTTCAAAATCCCTTTTTTATTCTTTTACATGTCGGGCTCATATATCTAATCCAGCAGTAAGGGTAGTTTGGGAAGGCAGAATCGAATAAATCTTCAAAGACTAGCTGTCTTTTTAGCTTTCATGGCTTCCTTACGGCAATTAGAGTAAATTTTTATGTGACATGACCTGTTTCCTCATTCCCTTCAGTTTATACAATCTATTATTGGAGCAACAATGACTCTGAAAATTGGGTTGTGATGAGAGTTTTATGAGTATTTGTAATGAAATGGGTAGTAAAGTAGACAATACTTGCTTAGAATTCATTTGTCTTGTCGTTAGAATTTAGAACTTGTGATACATAATCATTAAAAATTAGGGAAAAGGGAAAATAGGCTAACATTTCCGGCACTATCATCAGCAAACGCCACCCGTAGTGATTATAACGACGCCGACAAACGGAAATAGACTTTTAGATGAGGAAATCAATCTGCTCAACCCCCCATTGTAGTTTATGATTTTTTCCGTCACTATTTCTACGAATTGTATAATGTATACTATTCAATTGTATTCTACTCTTATCAAACCGAACTACCTTTGGAGCCTTTGAATCCTATTACAAATTCTAAATATGAAGTTTATACATAGTAGAGCTACTGCAAACACAGCATATAATTTATACTTTATTAACAGTGCAATGAATTCATTAGCTTTCTTATTTAATGTGCTCTAATCAAATAACAATATCAAAAATCATTTAAAAATCAATCGTTTATGATTAAGTATATTCTCTTTTTAACCGACTTTCTAAACGCCATCAGGTATCCCAATTTCAAAAATGATTACCTAATAAAAACTCCAACAAAAACTATATTTACTGATACACAGCCAGTAACCAAATGGCAAACTGTTTCCCAAGAAACACATGAAATAGAATACGAAACATTTGCCAAAATTTTGAGAATAAAATTACTTCTACTTTTAAGAGTTGAAACAATTTAATCAAAGCAGTCAATTTACTCTAAGGAGAAAAGGCACTCAGCCAAGACGAATAGGTTATCTTGACTATAAAAACAAGTAGGTCTGAGCAATTCTCTTTTCCCGTAAATCACCCTGCTGAGCGTGCCAACTAAAGTCACAAAGAAACATACCCTTCGACATGGGAGCAGAGGAGCTGTGAAAAATCAGTCGACAATGCAAAGCTTCTTCTTTTTCTGCAAGTTTATAATTATTATCCTTTAGCTACATATTCACCACCAAGCAAGATAAATTTCAAACACTTATTGAAATATCAGTGACGACAGTGAATGTACAAATATACACGTCAACTCCAACCACGCTCTGTACAATTCTGAATAGATAAATCTTCTCTCCACTTGCCTCATACATTGACGTACATTTAATAGGTTAAAATCATAATTAACACGACAGTTCAAAGTGACAGGAAGAGCGGAAACGTGTGAGGAGACGAGAAGAGAGAGCACGATTTATTGGCACTGCTAAAACATTGGGTCCAAGGCGCGAACAAACTAAGTAGCATCAAATTTCTTAACACTTGACACCCTATCAAAATAATAGTCAACGCTGCGAGCTGACGCGTGATACACTTATCCTAAATTACAATTCAACTTATTTAGAGAAGACAAATTTGAACAAGGAATTGAAAAGCGAATGCAAAAAAAACAACTAGTGATACATCTGAAAGAAGGGTAGTACAACCTCCACAATTTAAACGTCCTTATTAAACAGTGGATGAGAATGAGAGTAAAGATGCATGGGAGAACAAGTTAACGCATGACTTGAGATGAAATTTACATGTCAGTGGATTGTATGCTTTTAATTTATCATTTGAGTGATCAAGAAGCATTGTGCACTTTCAAATAAAATCTATAAACTTCAACATATATATAATATGTTGTTAGTACTGTTGAAACCATTTCGTACCACTAAATACTAAATCCTATTAGCAACGTCAAATAAAAAGGACAGTTATATGTCTCTTTTTTGCGGTCCCAAAGAAAAACAGGAAAGAAGCATCAAGGTTGCCAATAGTTTTACTTTATAGGACAATGAAGTCCCATTTTTTTCAGACAGTCTCATTTGTTGCTTATAATAAGAATATAAAGACATAGCATTCATCTTTCTAAACCAAATACACAACATAACATGCTAACACGTGTAAAATTGCTAAAAAACGCTGTGACATTTTCATCAAAAAAAATTCTAGAGCTTGTACAGTATTTATATAATATCAATAAATTTTAGTATATGCAGTCCGGCTCGTATTTTCTATTTCATTTTTCTATTCAGTCTCAAATACTTTCATAGATTAACAATTTCCAATACATCATGTGACTCTAGCAACATTAATTCATATTAAAATGGCACAAAGTGTGTCTCCTATCTTCATCACAGTCTGCTGCAAGCAAACATTCCCAGCTGCCTATTAATATTAAGCCACACTGCAAAACTTATGCAAAAGATAAACGCATATATATATCTATACGAAACCACAGTTGCGAGTCTCCATAAAGAACTAAAAGGATAAAGTAATGATGACGATACATAAATGATGTGTTACCAAGCCCACGATCCTAAGAATAGTATGATATTATAGATATTATTTCACAAAGCATTATCATGTCGCCCATCTCCAAAGATTGGATTACGCTAGAGGATGGGAGATCCACAGAGCACACCACACACACACCAAGCCCCAGCAAAACGAAACTCGCTCTTGAGACTTTGAAAAGTGGAGCATAGCATAAATATATCAAATTTAAGTAGATGCATACACAATCCAAAATCCTATTCTTGAGGGTTGAGAAGTAATCCAGATACACATTAGTTATAGTAATAGCATTATAAGTTAGTGGAAATCAACTTAATTAATATAAAGTGATTTAGTCTCGACGATACTGAAACAAGACTGATGTTCCATCATTCATTAGACCACACACACATACACACATGCAGAGAGAAACGGAAACGCTCCCATTTCCAACTCAGTCTTGAGTCGGTCGAAACGAAAGATAACTCAGGCAAAACGTGAAACGTCACGCTAGCACTACTCACTACTCAGCTTCACTACAGTGGCTAGCTTCGTTGATAACGCGATGTTGCTACTTTCTCTCGAGTACATAGGATAAAGTCTCGTACTTCATGGATGGGGAGAAGTGCAAGTATTGCATGATTTTGAAACATGGCACGTTCTCAATATTGTTTTTGTGCCGTGGTGGCATCATCTTCCAAAACATGTTGGAGAAAAAAAAGGATCACAAGTTGGTGCGAGATTATCAATATTGTAAGAGGCTTCTACGTGAATAATGCATACTTAAAGTGAAACAAGCATCGATAAAAAGTAGCTTGCTCCTCGTTCCCCCCGCTGAAAAGAAAACTGGGATGTTTGTTCCAAACACAAAAGCATGTGGGTAGAAGAAGAACTGCAAAAGCTTCGTAATAAAAAAAAATCTTGTGCTGCCTCAAGTTTTTTTTCCTTCCTCTTTACACTTGTTTTGGTAAGCGGCAATGCTAGTGGATGGAAAATTTAAGGGACACTTAGGAATTGGATTAGAAAATGGAATAGATGCTCGTTTTCTTCCTCTCTACTTCTTTAAATGGGGTCGGGCGAGAAACTACGACTGGCTAGAGTCATTTTATCAGTACAGTATTGACCAAAAGTGGAAGGTTCACCTGTTCATCCAACTTTCTCTAATAAATATATAATATGCATGTAAGTCGATACCTTCGTTTAAAATTACATTACATACAGACCAGCACAATGTCTACAGCTGCATGTAAAAATGTGTTGCACAAGACGGTCACAAAAGTATTTTAAATAATATCCTTTCAGTTTCAATCTTTAAAGTCAATTCAACAATGTTGAATGGTAAATATTTTGGAAATCGATAATATAAAGATGAAGCCATAGCCTTAAAAACAAAAGACTTTATTGGTTCATGGTCCTTTTTGCCAGTGAGAAATTCAATCAACTGTCGAGATAAGATTACCACCATGATAAAAGTATCTAAATGAGGCCATATCCAGCTAGACATTTTGCAGACTACAATTACAAATATGGTTTACAAACTTCTCGTTTGAAAATGACAAACCAGTTATTGAACAAACTATTCAAGAAAGACAAACGTAAAAAGATTATATGTGCTAAGAATTGAGCAGTCTGTCGCTCACGCAATTGTAAACATCTTTTCTAAGAAGGAGCGTAAATTCCTAGGAATTCGTATATACATATTAGATCGTACGTAAAGATAAAATGTATGTACATCGAATTAACCCGCTGCTGCTCTGAAGCGAACTTCATTTTCGTGATTTACCAAGCAAAAAACCACTTCTTTTGAACTCCAGTTTAACGCGTATGATTTAAGGACTTGTAGAAAACTAGTCACCGACTTGAGTCTACAAAGCTTGTACAGGAAATGTAAGTATGCGCTTCCTGTCGTCGGCAAAAACGGGAGGGAGATTGAATACACAGAAAATTAACAAGAAGAATAAAGAAAACTAAGAATTTTTCTCGCTTCAAGCAAGCCTTCGTCATCCACAGAGCGGAGATGTAGGAGCTGGAGAAAGTAGGAACGTATATATACTCTCCCGTCATTCTTTCTTGTTCTTACCATCAACAGCTTAGATATCTCATTTCCACATTTTTTACACTAGCAACTACTCAGCTTGCACACTGTGGCAAAAGACAAGTGATTGTTTTAAATCCCCTTTTTCCGGAAATGAAAGCTTTTTTCCTTTTTCTTAATACAGCCATAAATGCGAATGCAAAACAAACGTATGTAATGCATGAGCCAAAAAGTAATTACTACACACGTGGAAACACACACATATTATACAAAGTTACTTCATTGTTGTGAGTGCTTTCACTCTAAGCATTTCTTTATCCGGTAAGTACCCATGCACAGGCCATAAAACCCTCCATCATCATCATCATCTTCTTCTTCTTCAAGATCATGATGCTACGCGCTATTTTCTTTAGATTCCCAAAAAAAACCAACTTAAATTACGTCTTTTAGTTTATACGAGTCGCGAATAGTAAGAAACCATCGTGGAATAAATTCTTTCCCTTTTTAATGTCTCTCTTTTTATACTTATACATTTTATATAAAAGTATTCGCTCTTCTTTATTGTGTATCTCAACAGGAGAGTATCCCAAAGCGACCACCCATTCTCCCCATTGAAGTAAACACTTTTTTAAGCTGAGCATAAGCATTCTCCCCAATAAACTAATGCAGAGTAAGAGTAAGAGCAGCAACCAAACTTTCACATATGGAATAAGGATTCTTATTGTTAAGAATGTACTTTGAATGCGGACATGTTTTACTCGAGATTTACTTTGTTCTTAGCTCCCATCGCATCGCATCTCAATGTTTGAATATGTTTAATGCGGATACACATATTTAGATGTGTATTAAGTATACACCACGACAACCAACCAACCACGGATATCTCTGTACTTATTTTGAATGTTGGGGTATGTTTGACATAGTATGTAAGTAGGCGGGTGTATGTATCTGGAGTGAAGGAAGATCATGAGGAAAACTTGACCGGAATTTTGCACCATGGCAAAGTGTCTTTTTGGTTTGGTGCTGCAGGCATTTGCATCACTCCATTTGTTGCCACGATGCTCAACCTCTAAGTTCACTTAAGTATACAGGTTAGGTAGTAGCAGTATTATTTCTATGCAAATGATAAAATATTTGGTATCCTTGTGTTCCAGAGATGAATTAGAATACGCTTTTAAGATTCTGTCCGCCCCTTATCATTCCCTATCTAAAAGACTTTTCCAGCAAGACTAATGCCGTATAATGGAATAAATTGTACCTTTTGGAAGGAACAAGTAAGATAATATAGAAACAGCAATAGGAAGGCATGGTTGGTGGTAGTGGTTAGTAATGTAAGTACTTGAGCAACATTGGTGAAACAGGAAACAGTTGCTGAAATTACTAAAAAGTATAGCTGTATTAATGTTGACTGCTCTGTTTATAGACTTGCATGTGATCATTAACTACGGATAGAACTGGCAGTGTGTGGAGGGAAGGAGTGCCGCATTTTCCTCACATTGCTTCTGCAGATATTTCAACTAAACTGGTAAAACAAGATCACGTTGGTTCCTGGTCTAATGCTCTAAATTCCAAATATCAGTTCACCGGAAAGTTAGTGTTTTGTTTGAAGAAGAGAAAAGTTGTCAAAGTTGCTCCACTCAATTTTTCATGGAGAGCCCATAGGCACTCTTTAACTCATTCATGATGAATAGTTGAACTGAATGGTCAGGTAAGGAAGGAAAGGAGGATGCAGTTTTTTTTGTTTGTGAAAGTAGCAACTACTCATGCTTATTGAACCTTTGGAGATGAATTCAAACTTTTGTTGCCTGTCATATAACATCATTTTTGGCCAAGGACTTCCATTGTCGCGTGATGATGTGAAATTCTTTATTTCTCTGCGGCAACCACGATTGCATGCCACATTTCCACACAGTCTAGCATTCGTGGGCTGGGAAAAAGAGAAATTGTTTTCTGCTGCAATTTTTATACCACAAACCGAACATTTATGTATGTTCGGCGCCTACACGATTTCCATCCTTATTAAATTTTGTATAAAGTAATTGTATAAATAAAGGATGTGCAGTTCCGTTTCCGCCATGAACTTTCCGTAGAAATAAGACTGTCTGAAGACTTAGATCTGTGGCATTAAACGTGTCAATTAGATTATCATGCAAGAATGGTAGAATGTTATATAATCAACAAAATATTTCGAACCAAGAGCACTTACATCATACTGGCACGTGATGCTTTAATTACGAGCGTTTTCATCTCTTTAGAACTGCAACGTAGCCAATTCGTAGTCATGCATAGGATATCTTTCATCTGAGAATATGGCGGTGAACTATATAAGCATATATAATGTGAGTATGTCAGAATATGAACATATACGGTCTTCTGGACACCATAAAAAGTGTCTGGAAATCATTCAAGTGGAAGATATAGTTCTGATAAAACTCCAAACTCCATCTTATTCCATGTAAAGATTAAAGAGTCACAGTGGCAAAGATATTTCGTAACAAAGTTTATGCAATATACGACTTGGGAATCCGAACATAGGACGAATTCTAGTAGTAGTACAACAGCACCATTCAGTCACTCTCGGGGAGAGAGGCATGTTGAAAACTTTCAAAGTAGGCCAAAGGTTTCAATCTTGAGATCAAAACTGGGCACCTAACGACGTGACAAGAGGAGAGGGAGGTAGTCTGTAGTTGTTCATGTAATGGGAAGAAGTTGCAGATTTTATAGGAGAGAGGAGAGAGAGTAGATGCAGATTTCTTTTCACTAAACCCACCTATACAAAGCTTAAAGGAAACGAGAGAAGACACCGGAAATCCGGTAGGAATAACTGCCATAATCATCATCTCCAACAGTGTTACCATTGTCGTCATCATTCCCATTATCATTACAATGAACAGCACGGCACTCGCATTCCTATTATGTACTATGTTATCTCTCACCGACGCTCCGAAACTACAATATCATTTACAACTTTTAAAAACATATGGAGAAAAAATAGCAAATGAAAAGATGATGTGATGCGATGGGATGTGATGATGCCACGTTATTTCACCCTTGTAAATAGATAACAATGGCACACACAACTGGGCAACTCAATTCCCATACACTTCAACAAACATATTCTTTCTCTCTCTCTCTCTCTCTGCTCCATAGTAATGACAGAATCAATTGCTCTATCGCATCAAAAACTCAGTAGCAACCGAGTGGAAATGTATTTCAGCCGTGTATTTGTTTGGTTGGTTCTTTGAAGGGACAGATGTTAAGAGCTTGAGCATCATTGTAATAATATTACACTTTACATGTAATACTCTCTTACTCTCCTTCTTTCACTTTGATGGCGAAACAGATCTGAGCAATCATTAGAGCATTTGGGAAAATCACTAGGATACCTAATGTTTCTTTAATGCTGACAATTCAAATTCATGTATGCATGTCATTCATGAACGGTGTTCTTGACAAAAACATACATTATAGTTTTCTCAAAAAAACAACCGTCCGTCCTCGCCCCTTTCGGAGAAAACTCTTTGAGACTTGGTGCTAGAGCTTTGGATAACTCTTTCACAAGAGAGAAGAGCCGTGCCGTATCTCCTGAGCATTCCATGTCAGACAGTGTGTAATCGTTCAAGATAAAATGCTGAAATAAGCGGACGATACGATAAGAAATAAATGTTTCACAAAAGAAGCAGGAAAATAAAGTATTGAGGTTATGTCGTGCGAAACAGAAAAGAGAAAAAAAAAGATTGGGAGAACAGAGCCATGCTGCTGGAATGGCGTCCTGCTCTGAGCACCGTAAGAAGAGAAAGGAGGACACGTGAATTTCAAGTTTTTTTTACAGCATCAACACCATCATGATACCTTGTTGCCGCGCTCCATGTTTTATAATATTGCAGCACGCTCTCAGAATTTTCATAAAGAAAATCTGCATGTGTGCTCCACCATACAAGGGCATAAATGTATGTAAATGTAAGTGAGGACAAGACAAATAATATATGTGAATGTAGTTTGTAGTTATACAAATGAAATCCATGCCAACGTTTCATTTCTCTGCAGCATCCCTTCCCCCTTCCAATTCTGAATGGGGAGCTATAATGAGAAAACTGCTTCATTCGAGCAAGCTGAAAAAAAGTCTTATTCTTTCTTTTCCTCCCATTCCCATGCCAAAAATGTAAGATCCTTTTCGAAATGAATGCAAAATTCTGCAGTGACTGATAATGAATGTTGATTTAAGCAAACAGCGTAGCCATTTGAGTGACCAGTAGTGTACCACATGGATTTTACTGTTAAATCCTGACAATTGCCACGCCACTACGAGTTGTCTTTTCTATTGCGGTGCTGTGCTTCATTCAACATTGTGCTCTGCTACTGCTGCAGGAGGTCTGCTGGTTATTAGTATTCTAAAATCAGTTGCTCAATTCTTCGTTCTAAAGCATGTTGTGCTACAAAATGCCAAAACTGATCTTTTGGAATGCGGGAAGGGGAGGAGAATGTGAGGAGGACAAGTTGAAACACTTATATATCCCATCATATCATCACCATTTTAAGTATATATACTTATTATGCGCTCTTCTCTCTCTCTCTTTCTTTTTCTGGAAATGGGAAAATACATTGGTAATGCGTTGCTCTCCAAAATACCCTACTTTGCAGACATTCTTATTTTTTTTAGTGATTTAAGCAAAAGTTAGCAATACAAATATTAGGAAGAGAATGGAATAGAAAAGTATCATGAAAAATAGTAACAACAACAGAAGCAGTAGAAGCAGTGGGCGAATCAAGCGAAAAGGAAGCAATGTAATGCAGCGGGAATGGAGTAGCGGCCGTGCCATCGTATGACATAAAGTCTGTATCCCCTTTTTCGGGCGACTTCTTTCTTGCAGGGCAAAATGCCAGAGAAAAATAGCAAAATCCCAACAAAATACACCATACAAAGCTGAACACGTCTGTTCTGTTCTTGCAGCTTCAACTACAAGCTCCAGTGATAATAATATTGTGATGCACTTCTGTGTTAGTGGAATAAGAGAATGAAAAAGGAAGAGAGAAGAGTGAGAAGCAAAGGGGAGCATCTCACACAGTCGAAGTAGTGGTAATAGTTAAGGTATCGCAAGAACTATTTTTCTTGTTCTTTTTTCACTATCTATATTATAGCCCCATCACATCACATGCTCCGTTTTAGCAAAACCAAGTTAGCACACAAGCACAAAGTTGAAAGTGTAGTTGGGATGTTCTCTGCTCACATTACTTCTTTCGTTCAACTTCCCCTCCGTCTCTGTCTCAGTTTGCCTTTTGGTTTGCTTTTTCGCTTTCCGTTTCCCTCTGAGTACTACTGATTCGCTGGCTTTACGTGCTTTAGGGACTCTTTTTTATCTTTTGAGCCGATCTCTGAGACTACATTTGGTGGAAAGGACATAACTAGAATGAGATATGCCATAACGCTAAAATAAAAGACGCTTCTCTCACAACCAGCAATAGCAAAACAGTGGCAATGAAGAGAGTGTGTGTATATGGAGTAAAGCTAAAGGAAGGAAAAGCCAGCAGCTCAAGTGGTCTACCATATGAGCCTCTCTTGCTGGTTGTTGAAAGATCTTTGGGGATTCTCCCCGTTTTCCCCCTTGTTCACATAAGAGATAGATGCAAAATACCGATACTACTCACTTCACTTGTGATGCCGCTTTGCTAGACACTACTAGCAAAAGCACAATTGCTGGTGTTGCAGAGTTTTGCCTGGATTTTAGTCGCTTTGTGCCTCAATTCCTCTTCGACTTCAGCTTCCACTTCTTGGCGTTGTGGATTCAATATCTTTGCATTGGCTTACAATTGCTACAAAACAGCTATTGCCATGGCGTTGCGACTTGCCTTGCTTTTTGTCTATACTCTCTAACTCTCTCTCTCTCTTTCTACCCAACATTTATTCTTTTTCTTATTCTTCTTCTTACATGATCTACTAAAGTTTTTTGGAGAGGTCTTTCTGGTTGATCAAACCTTTACTTCATCATGTTGGCAAGTTACATGCAACAACACAATGTTTGTTAGTATAATGCGTACGTGGTGAACTCAACTCTGGCTCGTCTTCTTCCTTCTCATTCGCGTAGCGTCTTAGGTTCTGCAGTAAAACTGGGAAAGAGTGTGCTAGTATATAGTAGCAGATGAAATTTTGTTTGCTAAAATAGGTTTCAATGTTTGTCAGCAGCCAGGGGTTTACTGTTTGGGATGAGATCTGGCTTCACAAAATCTCAAGTTCTTCAACTTGCAAGGATTCACAAGCAGAAGAAGAGCTGAAAGCTAGTTTTGGATTCGTATGCTCTGCTTTAAATGCGCTGTGTACTTGTTTTCCTATTGTAGGACATAGATAATACACATACGCATAAATGGTTTGCTACAACAACATTCTTCTTTCCGGTTCCCTTTTCTCTCTCTCTATTTCTATGCTTCCCCCATGTTTCCAAAGCAATCCAGCCAGATCTCTTTTGCCCCATGTTGCTAAATGTGGGAGTCATGATGTCAGTGTGAAATGTCGACTGTCAGCAAGAAAACATATATACATTTTAGAATGTACATGATAATGTTAACTCCACTATGGGCTACTGCCAATCCTCACAAACTTTAGTTCTTCTTGCTTTTATTATGAGGCATTACAACATGTTCATTCGACTATAGCTACATATATATCCTTTATTTATATGGGACAGGGTATGGACCTTGATTCCTTTAATATTAATGGTCATAACCAAACACGGTGCCATGCTCCTTCTCCACGTTCTCAACAGACATAATAGTCGGGAGCAAATGCATAAAAGTAAGTTTTCCAGCAAGAATCCACCAGGCCATTTCCTTATGAATGTATCTATGTCTGCCTGCTTTTCCAACAGAAAAAACAACAGCAACGGAACCCGTCGTGTTGCCTTCCCTTTGGCAATACGGATTTTTGCATTTGTATGTAGCACCAGCCAGCCTTTTCTTCGGGAGAGAGAGGGGGCATCCAGAGAGATTTATACCTTTTCTATAAAAGATGTCTAACAAAGAATGAAATGCTAGAGATAGATAGTGATGCAAAAAAATATAAGTTCAGCACCCACGTGGCCTGATTATATATAAGAATATGTCTGAATGAATCCAATGTAACTATCAGGGTTGAATGTATTTTTCTTCCAAAAGTATATACAGCCGTCGTGACTCTAATTTTTTTTCCTCAAGCGAAAAAGAATAACGTGTAAGTTGGAGCTCTTCACTTGCACCATCCATCCATGCAGCTAGAAAGCATGTGCTTCATACTTTTCCGTGTAATGTACGCTCACTCAGTGTAAGTCAGTCATTCATCATTCTAAATTGAAACAACCGCTAGCAGTTAAGCGTTCCAATTCACCAACTGGTATCTTCTCGCTTCTTTTTTGAAGTATGAATACATCCTTTCACGCACCACTATTAGAGCGTTATAGTACAAAAAAGCATACACAAAGACACTCAAGAATGGCGACAGGAATGAAAGTAGAAGAAGTGAAAAAAGGAAGTGTGGAAGAAGAGGAAGGCTAAGATCCAGCTCTAGAAAGTACTACTAACTATAGAATACATATATTGCATAGTAAATGGCACGTATTATAGTCTGAATTCAAGATCAAGGATCCTTTGGAAGGAAAAATTTTGTAGGATCTCAACCAGCACATTCTCTCCTGCAAAGATTTTTGGGGAAGAAGACACTAAAGATTTTTGTCCTCATGTCACCTTTTATGTCAGCCGATATATTTTGATAAATGCTGTTCGTATACACATTTTAAGCACTCTTACACCCTACTGTTTGCTCACACAAAAGCTAGACACACTGCTCCACAGCAATAACAAAACTTCCAGCGGAGAAGATGCTTAGCAAAATAAAAATGCATCGTTATTGCACGGATCAATGCACAATTTTAATACTCTAATAAGATCAGCCACTTACAACAAACTCCTTTAGACGTTCACTTAAGGAGATAAAAAATTGGCTCACAGTGTAGTCTGGACTGCTGCTGGGATCGACAATTTGCAGCTGAGAAATAGTTGAAAGAGACCAGCTTCAAAAACTGCCAAAAACCTATGAGTCACCTGCCATTTCATTTTATCTTTGTAACTAAACTTGATGCTAGAGAGTTTTCAGTTTCAGTTGAAGAAAAAAACGCTAGTTTCCTGTAATTTTGTTTACACTTGAGGGTGGACCACCCGTACTTCTACATTATTTATTTAAAGGCAAGATAGTTTTTGCTCAATGAGAATGAAGTACAAACAAATTTTCCCTTGTGTAATACTCCGCCGCTCTCATTCAATTAGCATCCCTTGATTAGCATATTAATCATTGTAGTTGATGACACTAGAGTTTCATAGCCAATTCCATTTCTCAGTGGGAGACCAGCTATCTCATTCCACAAAAAAAATATTGCTTGACAATATGAATGACTTGTACATTATTATTATTAACGTTGTATGCATAGTATGTCGTTCGCACGCGTTTTAAACTCCTGAAAGAAATAGACGGGCTCAATTATATGGAAAAAACAATTTCATTTCTCAACTTCGGTTGACTGTAGAACAAAAGCAGGGAAAACAGAAAAAAGCGTGGTGTAAGTACAGCCTAAAATTGTTATCCTTTTGTTAGAGATTCGCTAGTATGTGTTAACATTTATTAGTATGCAAAGTGCTCCATATTTTTATACTTTTATAGTTAACCGCTGTACTTATATTAGTAAAAACGTTATATAAAGCTAAGTAATATATAAAACTTTAAATATATGGAGATATACAGTTACGAATAACGTATATAGAGCTATGCTATAATAACTAGTGTATTTTTCATAGAAACCACATCAACGTTTCAAGAGGTTTCCCCAGTTATACAGACAGACACATAATAATGCTGCGTAAACTAACAAAACCTCCGACAGAACTCATAATTCTCATATGTTGGCATTAGCTAAATTAATTAGTCAATGCGTGCTATACGTTTTGGCGAAAGTCTCTACGGAAGATAAATGATGAATTCCCTTCTCTCTCTATACACTTCTTCACACAAATACCGGAGAATAGGTAGTAAAAAAGCTATTTCAAATACGTATCCATTTCAGTCACCTAAATTTCACAGAAGTGAATATTATATGGGTGTACAGCAGTATTTTAAAAGAGTGACATCGGTGAGTTCTACAAAGCGACAAGCTTTTCGCTCTTCATGCGTATTTCTCATATTTCGCTCCCAATGTGGGTGGCTTTCGAGTATAATACTTTGGTTGACTACACTTCTTTATAATTAGGAACAGATTACTTTAGAAATTAGAGCTGTTGCCAATGTCGGTTTATTGTCTTGCCATTCCCCCATTTTAACTGCCATCCTTAAGATAATTAGAATCGTCAAATTATTTTGAGTAAAAACCATTTTCTCTATTATCACGTTCTAAAATACTGAAATGGTCAGGAAATTTATAGAAAACGACATCCTATTCAAGTACAAGTCACTTAAAAGCAAGTGCTAATCAGTAAATAAATAAAATAAACTCCTTCTTATACCACCCCACAATCTCATACACTCGAAAAAATAATTTGAACATATGTGATTTATATTTGACTAATTTTGAAAAGTGACGCAAAACATAATACCCAAATTACTTTCAGTTTATGCTTTTACTTACCAACAGCAAGTAATAGTATCCATAAAATTTGCAAAAGTTTATTGAGTTCTCGCTATTCTTTTTCGTGTAGAGGGTGAAGCAAAATCGACGTTAGACATTAGAAACGGTGCAAAGGGATACGAAAGTCAATTGCGTGATATGAGCAGGGAAGTGAAAGTAAAGGAAAAAATTGATTGTTTAACAAGCAATATATTATTTACGATGGGGACGCACGTTCCTCAATCCCTCTATGTGTAACTGCTAAAGTAACATTTACATTTGTCGAATACATTCATACATACATTTTGTGTGTTTAGTAGATTCCACATTATGACTACTAGTTCAGGTTTCCTGATGCACTTGGGTACGATTCATATATAGTATTTTAATATAGGTATATGTGTGTGTACTATATGTACGATTGTGACTTGCTCTCGTATGTAAATCTTTCTTGATTAATTTCATTGACACAGTTGTATTCAGATACAGGATGAACACATGTCCATGACATAATACCGCTGCATTGTACTCAAAATTACTCCTGATGGTATTAAATAGCAGACTGTGGAAAGCGAGAGGTTCGTTTTCAAATGAGAAATTATGTAGATAGGCTTTTATGTACATGAAGGGATTGTGGTTATTTTAGGGGTATGCACAGTCAACAGTGGATAACAGAGCAAAATGTATATATGTTTTTACTCTTATATTGTGTAATGTGCCGCCTTTTCCCAAGTCTATAGTGCTTTCTCCCTATTTTTCTGGGTATAAGGTACTAATAATAAGAATGCATGTATTGGCCTTTTCTTGCAGTCGTGCTCAAAGCACCAATCACTTACCTAAAGGGAGACGCTAGCATGGAAATTATATCTCATGCTATAATCTCAAATTATGCATAATTTCTTCCGAACCGTATACTTTTTTTTACTATCTTTTTCAAATTTTGCTCATGCAAGGCAAGGCCGGCCAAATTGGCACAAGTGTACAAAAGTCGTGAGAGTTTGTTCTTGCTTGCATTTTCATTTGATATTGTGGGCGCGTGTGTACATTTTCTATCAAAAAGTATATTACTTTTCCACAACTTTCCACATGTAATCGATAATGATTCCACAGGTCTAACAGTCAATAATAGTATCAGCCAGCATTGGATTGCATGTCTCACTAAAATCCGTGCCGCGGTTAGTGCTCACGTTCACTGACATATGAATGACCACCTGACGCATTTCATATGGACACAAACTTAACATTCACTTTCCCATTAGATACATACATAATGCACCCTATGTATGTCTACGTTCGTTTGCCATTATAATGGAACAAAAAACCGATAACCACAAAACTTTACTTGTCAACACATTAGAAACTATGAAAAGCGTACAGCTAACTGGCAGGCCGAAACCCAACTCAGAATTAGTATGAAATTGCTCTTCCATTCCAGACTTCTCTTGAGTTTTAGTTACAGAAAAAGGCTTACGCATACAAAAGGGAGGAAAAAAAGCACACAGGAACGAAAATGATGCCATATGGAGATGTGCAGCAGAAGGCTATGCCTATATAGTATATACCAAGAAACACGTGGACTGTATAAAAAACAAAACTTCAATTTAACCATGCATGTTTTCTTGTACTGCTGCAGTAGTCGTTCTGAAAGTAGTGACACATTTTGTCTTTGCACTGCTGTACAATTTTCTACCGCATGTGCAATGGAAATGAATCTAGTAGAGATATTTAGTTTCCCTTTATCTTCATCGTCTTCATGTGCCTCTTGTAGAAGAAGAGTAATAGAAAAATGCTATTTTCATTATCTTACCAGAAATACTCGCCATCTCCATGAGGAATCTTATTCACGTTTCCGTTCCTTTACCAGTTACTCAAGTACGACAGAAGAAATAGAGAGAGGATGGAATAAAAATGGTTGGATAGGAGAAAACTTAGTTGTTGCAGAAATGCCGTCGTAAGCTTAAGTTAGGTGTATAATGTGTATATATGTGTGGAGTATTACGATGTGACGATGTTGATTATTATGGTTCTTTTTTTATACTTTTCAGGGAAAACGGCTGGAAATTCTACACACTTGCTTCATAAAAAAAGGTTGCGTAGCGAGGCAGATGCTCGGCAACTTGAGTTAGTTAGCTTTTATTGTATTTACTTATTCACTTAGTTTTTTCGGAGCACAGGCAATCAACATGTAATATGAAGGAAATTATTTTCTGTTGGCTGCTGTTTATGTTGACGACGATTGTGTTATTTACACAATGAGTAATGGACTCCACTTTTTGTCATCAAAAAACATTTGCTGAGCACGCCGGTTGTTCTACTTTTGTTTGGTAAATATATCATTAGATGGTACATACTTAGGGGCACACTGAAATGTAATGGTGTTGAGTTATTACTTTTCATCGTCAACTACCACTTATTAATGGATCTTCCTAAACAAAAACTTCTTTTTTGTTAGAGGTGATGGCAAAGAATAAAATGTGGCTGAAATAAGTGCGACAAATACAATGCATTTCCAATATCATGTACTTTTCTCGATACTTATCTTATATTATGTACTTATATTATAGTTTCAATAAGTTTCTACGTGGGTTTAAGTTTTTACGTAGGTTTAAGTTTCTACGTGGGTTCAAGTTTTTACGTAGGTTTAAGTTTCTACGAGGGTTTTTTTACCTACAAGTCAGCTAGCCACTCTCTTAGTCAGCCACTCAAGTACCTTGGGTAAAACAGCTCTTCATGACTACAATTTCCGAACAAGCGGCTTGAGTTAATTGAACCTTTTCTTCTCCAAAGTAAAGCGTATTTTGTGGGAAATTAAGCCTTATCATTTTGAGACTGGGCTTTATCCTCTTCAGAACTAGTGTCTAGCAATGCTATGGGTACTTAAGCTAATTTTTATATTGTAATAGGCTATTTTATTGATACTAAGCTTGCTTTAATGATGTACTGAACGCTAAAACATTTTATGTGAATTTCAAGACAGTCGCCAATATATTTTCGAGATGGTAAAATTAAACATATATGATTTATAAATGTTTGTCTATGTCTCTCTATGTTTCCCCCGAATCATTGGAGTTCCCACACATTCTTTGTAATCAAGTAATCACATTTCCTGCATGAAAAGTCAAAAATCTTACATTCGCATTTCAGGGTTTCCTTCTCACTTGATGTCTGATGTGGGTCTTTGGAAACCCTAACCAAACTGGAGCCTAAACAAGCAGTTCCCCACATGATTATCAACGATCTGCCCTACATCTAATGGTAGTCAGTGAGCGAGAGTAATGGAGTCATTTCTATGGACCAATGAGCAGCACTCACTCGCGTAACAATTTATTATTATGACTACCTTAACTTTTTGAGTTGTATGGAAATTCGATAAAGAACTACCTATAAAGTTTCAAGACTCTGTTGAGATCTAAAAAGAGTTGATGTTGATATTCGGTCTTGAGAGAGCATTCACAAAAGTGTGCGGCAGTCATTCAAAGTTTTGCAAGCACACTTTCTATGTGCTCTAATTAATGCTCGTTGATTTGCGTCTCTTTTGATCTTACATTCTATTCATACAAAAACTACACCAAGTTTGTTAGATTAAATGTGTTGTGATGAAATAGAACTGAGTTGGAATAAAACCATGCATCGTAGATTGATATAATGATGATGTTAGGATTGATAATAATGATAATAATATATGAAATTTAAGTTTATACTCTGTATACTTATGTAGTCTAGTGACTACACTTCATTGTTGGCCATATCAACTTTCTAAACTACTGGGAAAGTGAAAGATTATATTGTGGACATCTTCCCATTCAAGATAAAGTAGTAGTACTTTTTGGAGTAATCTTGAATTTGATGGAAAGCAAATGGAATGAGGTGGAACATGGGTTGCTACTACTTTTTTTGCTTTCCAGTTGGAATCTCTGGTGGAAAGCACCATAAGAACTATTACTTATGTAAAGCATGAATGACGGAAGAGATGGGAAATTCATTCGACAATGATGAAACTGTGAGTGGTGCCTTCCAAAAGAGCGAATTAAGAAAGGAATTTTGAACTAATTCTCCTATTATTTTTGTGGCTCTTTCCATTTACATTACACAAATTCTGTTTGGGTGATGTACGAACATGAAATGAGTAAGTAGCTAAAGTGAAAGTTGTTAAGTTTACTTTTACTATTACTCTCTGGAACATTTGTAGTTGTGTGCAGAATGGAATATTAATGCTATCAATTCATTTATTTTGATTTGATTTCAGAAGTTCACTTCTATTTACTTATGTATTTGGAAGATAAATATGATGAGCTGCCATAGTACTTATGTATATAGTTGATAGAAAAGATACCTGAAATGGAAAAGTGAGACGAGGAAATCTATTCTCTTTAACCATTGAGATATGAGAGCACTAAACAGCTCAAAAACTGGTATTCCGCATTTGGTTTGAACGCTTTCAAAAAGTTTTTGGGAGCAAAAATATTAATCCACTAGCAACAATATTGGATACAATATATATGTATATTGTATGCAAAACTTTGTTGTGTGATGGATTAGTTTAATCATGAGTTACTTTCTTAGTCATTTTTATTGTCAAACAGTTGAAACATTACAACTTTAAGGGAATAACTTGTCTGTCTGTCCGTCGTTAGCACTGTAGTTTTAAATATATTTAGAAATATCAACAAAATTTAATTAAAAAAATAATTACCCAAGAAATTTTTTAGTCTTGATTCACTACATAGTACATTCCATCTAATCGAACCTGTCTTAAAAAGCAAGAAAAAATTCTTTGTATAATCCTTTCCTATCAAACACGCGTTTTTAACACTGCCATAAAGCATACGTTTAAAAAGCGATATGCTATAACATTGATTATACGCGTGGTGCACTCATCATAACGCAATGCGTAGTAAATAGAAATGAAAACAGGTTAGGAAAAGTACAGACACACTTAATGCAGCCGTTCCTTCTAGCTCGCAGACTTTGTTTACAACGATAACAAACTTCCCTACATTTGCATTCTTCTTGGAGTTGTTCCTACTTCATACTGATCGCTGCTTGCACACATGCAAATAATCCAAAAATTTCAAATTTTCCATCTGGATCTAAACTATACATGCATGTATGTTTATACATACGTATATATGAATGTATGCCACACCATTTTTGCTATTTGAACTGCCTGCTTTCATTCGAGGAACTGGATGTCATCCATTTCATAGAACTCTCTGGCAGTTGTTAAATATGAAAATTTTCAAAGCCATGAAATCTGATCAATCATGACTTGAAATTTTTGTCGATTCACAAATGTTTTCGAAGAAACTGAAGGCTTAATTTTGTATAAATAAAGAGCAAATGAACGCATGCTAGAGTAACATGAAGTTTTTCATATTGAATTTCAACATAACATATATTACTCAACATTATTAGTACCATTTTAAGGATCTGAATGTAAGCATGTGAGTAAGATCGTTACAATCCTTAGTCGATATAGAAATACGAATCATTCCTTTTCTACGAAATTTTTTTAACGTATATGTATTCGTCCAATGACAGCAACATAACTACACGATAGATTAAGTATGATAAATACGTTTATGTATACAATGCATAAAATTCTCAATGTATCTCGTGCCATTTTAAGTCTAGGACTAAAGTGTCATATTACCTAACGACTGACTACTCCCGTATCTTCAAATACTTAACTTGAGCAACAAACAAAATGCTAATGTATGCTTTTTCCATCCTTCTGATGTTTCCATTCGTATAAAAGGGAGATGACGATGATGAAGAGGCCCAAGTTCTTGTTTCTTTGTCATTGAGTTATTCATGTGTGAATAAATATTGGGAAATCCTGAAGCCGTTTTCGTTGCTTCCCCGTTTGCTTTATGATTCAGTAGGATGGTATATGAACTAACGTATTTTTCGCCTTTATCATCCTCCTCCTTTGAAGCACCTACAAACTCTACACATTTTTGTACTTCAATATTTTCCTCGCTTCCATTCTATTCCTGATGATTCTACTAAAATCTAAGAATCAGGTAAATACGGAGAAACCAGCTATCTCAGTCGAAAAACAACCCCGTTTTCTGCGTCTACCTCAAATCTATAGGGATATATTCAACTGTAGGAATATGTGACAAATGATGTATGCCAAACAATCAGCCAAAAATCTCTCACTCATTCTTTTCCCCCCAAGTTTTGCATATTCATAATACGTGAGAAGTGGATAAAAGATATGAGTGTGCAGGGTGCACCAGTTCAAAAATAAGATCGTCACATAAATGCTATTTTCTGCAACTTCTCACACACTGCTCATCCAATCACTTGACTATTGTTTCTTTTTCCTATTCAAACCATCAAAAGAAGTGAGTTTCTTTCAACCACCATACTTTCAATATATAGTGGCTGCCTAGCCAAGCTAAAGTTTGGCTGAACTACTCCAAGCTACTCTGAATTTCACTGCTCCCTTTTATATAGTTTTTCTGTGAACACTTCTTTGCCCCCTTTTCTCTAGTCCCATATTACCCGTTTAAAATGTGAGGTCGTCAAAAAATATGTTTTTTATACAGTTAACCTCTCAATCATCTTCCTTTTTCTATTCGTTTTTTTCTACTTGCCTGTTATTGCTCAAACTTTTCATGCTTCGTTTTTTAAAATTAAGTTTATCATAATCTAATTTAGTTTGTCTTTGACTTGACTCAGCCCCTCAATCAAAATGCTGTGCATACAATAACTAATAGAGTAAAAAGGTTGAAGTCATTGTCATTTTATGTACGTTCCCCACAATATTTCTTTCCAGAGACAGTAAAGGAGCAACTTTTTTATTAGAGTAAGTGCTTAACTGAGACCTCATTGCACAGTGGAACTATCGTTCTTTAGAAGAATGTGAGAAACAAAAGAATTTCAATGCTAAAAACCCTACACCACTAGCCAAACTCGGCTTTTGCTCGCCTGGTCCTCCTTTAGTCTGCAGATTTTGACCATTATATAAAACATATCTGGTTTCTTTCTTCTGCATTACCCAAGCCCAGTTACATAAATCCACTGCTTTTTTTTGGATAGCCCTTGTAGTTTTTCTACTCATATATGAAAGTGGAATCTAGGAAATAAAGTAGTGAATTTTTGTTCCAAGTACAAGTCTCACTTGGGAGCACTATAAAATCCCACAGAATTATCGCTCTTCCACGGAGACTATCATCATATAAAAATCCAACTTCAACACTATGCAATTCACTCAACAATATGTTCTACATGTTTCATCCATAATATATAAAAGTGCAACTGAGAATTACACTTGACTGACATGATGATGTCAGTAAGACTACAGAAAATGGTAGTTTGTTCTTCAAACTTGGAATTGTACAGCTGTGTGGAAAATATCGTGTGTTGGTGAAAAATAAACCAACAACTTTTACTCCGTCTTGATTCCATTTTTATAGGTATCTCTTTGTGTTCCAAACTATTTTCTTAGCCCTTTTCCCGGAAAGAGAAACAACATAAATAAATATATATTCTTATGCGAATCTATGCCTCTGAGTGTGTATTCAAATTTAGGAAGAAAACCTAACTCCAAATAGCTACCGTTTCGTTAAAACTCTCCACATCTCTCTCTCCACTTCTCCCATCCCATCCCATCCATCCATCTTTATTATGTTCACATGTGTAAACCATCCTTTATGAAACTATCTATCGTCTGTAGTGGTGTCTTGAAAATCCATAACTTGAGTGGAAACTAAGATTGAGCACCATGATTTTGAAAGAAATACACATACATCAAACAACCCAAAAAAAATGGGACTACAATCCTTTCTCAGTAAAAAAATGCAATTGGATTGTACCTACCCAGGTTATTTTTTACATGTTTAGAAAGACAATATGACATGATGCATGAGCACACACCTTCAAAAAAATAGATGACAATGCTAACATGGTTTGCATGTTACAAGAGTAAATATGTTTGTATGTATTTTCGTACACATACTTTTCTGTTTTTTCTCTCCCAGCCAAATTCATATTGAAACACGTAATTGTGAGAAAGACAACCCGCGTTCTCACGTACTTTCTCCCTTCATATATTAAAGTCGCAATGATATTATCATTATTATTATCATCAACAACATTATCATAACATTGGCATGGTGGCACTCCTGTTGTGTGCATGTCCCCCCAGGGGAAAAATGATCTTCAGCGTTAAAAAATCGTCTACAACGCCTCTTTGTTCACGGTTGATACATTATGCACTGTGTAGACTCTTGCTTTTCTACCTCTACATCCACACACACACACACATCTATATTTATGCCTTGGTTCGATGTACCTACCTGCTTGCGATATGGATTCCTGCTTGTTTGCATCTAACCTTGTTTTTTCCTGTAGACTAGAACTTTTCCTGATTATACCTGTCTTCAACTCTCAAAAACATATGAAAATTTGCAGAAACAAAAACTGATGCTGGCTGGAAGTAGTAAATACTTGAAAAAACGGACTGAGCCAGCTTCCTGTACAAACCATTATGGTAAAGGAAAGAGATGGTGAGATAAACGGAATGGGAAAACCAAGTCCATTCTATCCTCCCGTCCTCCTCTCACTATTGCTGATGATGGCGACGACGATGCTCTCCACTAAATGTTCTCTGGATTCCAAAACATCCATGCAAAAAAAAACTATCATCAAGAGTTATAATACCGTCGTCATGTAAAATTTGGGTGTATAAATATGTACATTTTTTCAAACGTAATATGCACACGAATTTATGTAATGGTCTTGACTGGAGATCTGAGGAAAGGTGTAAAGTTGTCTGTTGGCTCCTCCATTATATCTCCCATCTCATCCATTTTGCATACAATCGCACTGTAGAAAAGAACCTCCACTTCCAGAACCTCCTACTTACACTAATATATAGTTATACTGCCTTTTAGTATAGTTATATAGAGGTGATACAGACAGTTGTGTGAGACTAGATAACACTATGACTTCTCCTTCTATGAAATTCCATTTGTTTTTTGCTCTAGTGCATTGGGATGTATGAAAATTCTGTTTTTCCCTGTTATGAGGATACATTCATGGTTTTTGTACATTATTATGAGTTGAAAATTGCAAGAGTAAGTTCATGCAAGATCTAAGAATAAAACAGTGCTACTCTCCCAGCTCTCCTCCGTCCATTGCATGGCATTCCTCGCCATTAGCTACATGTACTATAAATATAGTATAACGCCTCATTTTTGACTACTCACATGAAGTTCTACCTCTTTCTTTTGCTCAATCGAGTCAGCTCCTTATTCAGAAAATGGTAAGCATTTCATACCCTTTCAGTTGAAGAGCAAGACAAAAAATTCAACTCGTCCTTTGCTAAATTATTCAAGAAGAGAAGAGAGGGATATTCGATGGCTACTTGTCAACAGGACACAGCATCAAAGTCAAATGAAGTGAGATGTTTTAAATGTGAGAAAAGTGAAGTAGGCAACTGCTTAGGTTACAACATCATGAACGCTAGTGTACCTCATGTCCTGATCCTTTAATTGAGAACCACAAAAGTCACAACAAAAATGTGACAGAAGATGAAAACGAGACCCATTAAATTTTATGCTAGCATTCTAATATTTCATGTGCCGCAGTTACGATTACTATCATTTCGTTATGTTCAAAATAGCATGACATGAAGGGAGATAAAACTAAATCCCTAAAGAAATTTACTTAAAAACTATACACATATGCATCAACTGAAACATCTTGATATGATCATCATTCCCTTATTGAATAGTTGTGTGAGGCTTTTTTAATATCATGCATTTTTATACCTTGCATGCAACGGTCATTAGCCTCATCGTAAAACGTATGAACAAGGAAACGCATTTCGAATGTGGGTTAAGCGCTCCATCCATCCATGTTATGCATCATTTGAATGAAACCATTTCAGACCTGACTGAATGGTGAGTGGAAGCGAGTGACTGGGAAAACTATGGTGTTCTGACTGATGCTGTTATGGGCTATATTATATTCCATGACATGTTTATGCATGTCTAGATACATCTTTTGAAGTACTGTTTTTAGCGTAGACATTTAAAACCGTCTTACCGAAAACTCATAAAAAACAGGACCGGTAACGACCGTTCAATTTCATAGACCATTTTTTGAGATTGACTGACTGACTTGTAAGTACACTATACGCTAAGTAAATGAAGATGAAGTGGGAAAGCTTGAAATTATCATTGATATAAAAAAGCACACGTTTCAAATACCATTTATTCTGAACAAAAAATCTTTGGAATGCCTGTTTATACTCTAATAAGATCAGACATAGACATCTTGTTCATATTGGTTTGTTGCCTACGCTCCAGAATGTATAGAATCTGAGAGCTCGTATTGAAGTCACACATACATTTTATTCTTTGCATCATTTCCTCTGTTTCAACAAAAATGCGTCGCAATTCTTATATACATTTTTTTACCAACACCTGTGATTTTTCAGGAAGATTTTTACGTTTCAAGTGTTTCATAGAAATTTAAGACTTCGTTTAGCTCAGCAGTAGCATTTCCGAAACTGGGGCACTTGACAACCTCCATTGTGTATTAGATAGTAAGCATCTACATTGTTTTTCACTGATTTGCTATATTAGCTCTAACGTCAAACGTAGGACGGTGACAATTACGCATGGAACTCTTGAGACACTAGTTTACTAGTTGAGTCACAATGCTCAATTCATCAAAATGTTTCCAAATGAGCGAATAAACGTACAAGTATAATTAACTCTATTTTTACTAATTATAATTTCAAAAAAGGTCTTTCAGTTCCATGATTACACATGAACCCTAACTTATTTGAAAGGGATTTTACCAACTCATGCATCCGTTCAGGTCTCATCTTTTGACAGATATCCAAGTCATCAACGGAGAACAAGTGAGTGTAAATGAGTAGAGTTATTCTCTACTCATGAAGATGGTCATCAAGGAACAAAATAGCTTTTTGTGTAGTCGATGAGTACACTACAATTGACAATGCGTCAAATAATCCCTTTTGTTCTTTTCACTATCCACCAGCTATACCATTGTCAGTTAAAAGTCAACTCAGTTTCGTGGGTAATGGCAAAGGTACATAAAGTTGCGTAGATTCTGACGGACAGGAAAAATATGGTAACAACTACAACTACTACTACGACTATAACTATTGGCTCTCGGAACAACTGCACTAAACCACCATACACATGACAACAAACCGGTGACAGGCTAGAATTTTCACTTCACCCAGGCCAACCACTCTAACTCTCTCACCTTTTCTCTTGCTTTCAACAACAACTACAACATGATTTCTGAATCTTAGTGGAGTGTCGTTTCTTGTTCCTTTTTGTATCTGTGGAGGAAAAGCACTCAAGTCGTATTACTCAACGGCTATCGTTTCTCTGTTAGTACAGGAATGTTTCAAGTGGTACAAAGGGAGGGTGAAAGGGGTACAAATGCCAATACATCACTTGCACTCTGTAAAAATTATGTACCTTGATTGTCCTCACTCCATCTTCCAGTGAGAGTTCAACCAGTTTTACAGTTTTCTTCACTACCTGCTCTCTCATACTCGCTCAAAGTTTGTTTGTCTATGATTTGAGAGATGAGAAGAAGAGTGTGTGTAAATTGCATGATTTCTATTAGCCTCTGAAATACAGTGTAACTCTTGTTTTGTGTTTTAAAACATGATACAATCCTCCATTTCCGTTCACACTGGAGAGTGGATTGAGTGGTCCATAACACATAAGAGTAATAAAAACTAGTTTTTACTTTAGTTTCCAGACGCACAACTATGGAACTATTGGGATTGAGATTGAACTTCGACAGGGAAGTATCAGAGCATTTTGTAAAGCAGTGTAAGAGGAGAAGAACTATGTCTACATGATGCGCAGCAGTTTCTTAAGACTGTCATATGTCTGTCACATAAAAAAAGGGCTAAATTTTGTTGGGACTAGTTAGGGAATCAAGTGTATATTATGTAATGAGGATGAAAACAACAAAGTATTTGGGAGGAATGGAACAAGGGGAAATTGAGGAAACCCTTCGCTGCTAACTTGCAAGAGCAACCACATTGTCGACAAACAAGATTCTATCTGGTTGGCTGTATAGTAAAAACACAGGAACGGAAAAGCTTTTGCGGAGGATAGACGAAGAGTGAGTGAGTACGAGAGCGTCTTGCTGGAAACTGGATGGCTCTTTGCAAGTATCTGATGATGCGACTGCTGGTGAACCATGACTTCTTACATTGCTCACTCACTAACTGGGTTACTTGAGCATGTGTGTAATGTCGGTATGTCTTCGTCGTCGTGGAGTAGTCACACAATTACTAATACAAAAAATGCTTCCACCACCACCACTACTTCAGCAACTGCTACTACTACAACGACTACTTACATCCTAAGCATTTCTCTACAACAACTACTTTTTTTGCAAAGACTGCCAATTCCCTTCATACATGTGTGTTGCTCTGGACTTTGACGTGCCACTCTTTGTGTAAATGTGTGTTCTTCGAACCAATGGTTAAACAAAACTAGACGAAAAAAAACTACCCATAATCCGGAGAATAGATGAAGCTCCTCTTTGCCCGTATGCAGAGCCGTGGTGAGAGACAGACAGAGAAAGAGAGAGAGAGAGGACTATAATAAACAGTTGAAAAGTAGACACCGAGCTTTTACGCTAAGGTCGGTGGACATGGTCACACAGAAAAACGGTCATAATATACCAACCACGCTATCTCTATCCATCAACTTGCAAATTTTACCTTTCCGTCTTGTACAACCAAACCACTATATCCCCTCGACTTGCTGTCTAGTTACTTAAGCTATTGCCACTTTCGCAAATGCTACAACAAACAAAGGAGAAACTTCCCAAAAGAGTATTGCACAATAAGTAAAGTATATATCCATAGATTTGTATCCTAGTTCCAAAAAGCATAGCCATTATCTTGGCTTTTATGGCTCTCACATCATAAGATTCTGCATTCATCCTAATCATACAGATAAACCAGAGCGGAACATATTAGAGCGGAGAGCTCTCTTCTCTTCAGTTCTATTATATAGGAGAGAAAGGAAGAGAGAGTGAGAGCATGACTTTATGATTTCTAGTCAAACTAATGTGAGTAACTGACTCTTTTTAACTGAAGCAGTGACTGACTGATTGGTTGACGGATGGACGGACAGACTGACTGGTTCGCTGGTCTTCCATTGGCTTAGCTGTGCATGGGCGAAGAAACTGAAAAGCCAGAGTTGTATCACTGCCAGTCACTTCCACCACCAGGAATACTAACTAGGCATTACGTCTATTACTCCTTTCCAACTCCAAATGATACTCACCAACTCAAACAGGCACCGAAAAAGCAAATATAGATGAATGCGATTTCTACTCACGTTATACAGCATATTAAGCAACATCAACGAAAAACCAAACAGTACTGGCAACAAAAACTTCACTCACTGACAATCTCTCTCTCTCTCGAGCCTTCCCGAATACCTATCAGCTATTCATATATCTAATATTCAACAGTACGAGAGTATAACTAATCGAATTTTACTTTACAAATATGTACCTACATAACACAACCTATCATATAGTACTCCTCCAAAAAAAACATATACATACTATATTATTATATGTGAGTCAAAAAAAGTAATTTTTTATGATGTCTTATAGCTTATTCAAGCTACAAAATAACTGCATTTTGATATGGTTTTTCATATGGTTTTAATACGGTGTCCACCATTTAGCCACAACATGCGTGCGTACAAAAATTATGGTATTATACCCCTTCCTTATGAAAAATTCATGATCTTTCAATTTTACAGGAATAGAAGTTGCGATCTCGGCAAGAAAAATATATAGATTTTCATTTTTTACAAACACACACACACATCTACAAAAACATGGAATAGCAATATCAGTTTGGCTAGGAACGGATTTCCTATACAATATTATGTGTGGAAGTCATAATATATAACGTTATAATAGAGATTTCGTGTGGATTTTTGTTTTTGAATAATTGTATGCATACATGAAAATGTCGTCCTCTGATTCCAATCCGTTTTCTTACCCGACCCGTGCTCTCCATGCAAATAGAGGAAAAGTGAATTCGCTAAAAGTCAGATATTAAAAACGGATGTGAAATGCAATTCAAATTGTACATACGTGTGTTTGCTTGCTTGTTTTTTAGGTACGTGTTGAAATAAATAAATTAAAAAGTGTTTCATAATGACGTTTTACCCCACAGCCAGATTCATTCCTTCTTTTGCTTTTCCCCTATTTTTTCTGCAAAGGGAATGAGATGTCTCCAAACGAAATTCTTGATGTCCCCTCTACTTTGCTACTCCTAAACTTTTTGTAGTTTATGTGAGAGAGGCTTTCGAAACCTCCTGTTTTAATACAAATATAATGATATGTATGCATGCATTTTAGTAGGCACACATCTAGCTACCATGTTCAAAGAATGTAAACGTGTGGGCTGCTGCCCGGATGTGGAGTTGGAGTCAATTTATACACTTGCAGATATATTACTAGAATATTATTATTATTTTCATGAGTGACTTAACACTATGAATAATAAATTATGGAAACAACTATGACGGCAAAGTTGTGTTGACATTTTGCCGAGCAAAAGTCTGAACAAGCGAGAGAGCGAAAGAGAATGAGAGAACGACATGGTTAACTTTAAAAATCCTTTATACTATCCAAGTTTATCATAATATAGGACAATGCTGCTGAGAAGCTGTAGCACTGCAGCAATAAAACAGATATTGTGAATATTTGATATATGCAAACGAATTTGATGCTTTATTTACTTCATTCCTGAAATAATTATTCCAGAGAAGTAAGCTCGTTTCTTGGTTACCCTGCTAAAAATGGATATTATATTACTTGAATCAAAGAGCGAAAGGTGTTTGATATTGGCTCACTAAAGCGTCATAATATTGCTTAAGTCGGGATGTCGTCCGGATTTCTAATATTAGCTACTACATATATAATATATCTATCAATGCTGAGAATTCGGGTATTATCTTCACACATATTTTTAGAATTTATTGAAGTATCACCTGAACGCCAAAACCTTCTTCCACTCGAGTCGCACTTGCTAACAAAACGTGAACTATGAAGTGTTTGCCCTTTACGCCAAAGTATTTATCCATTAACGTAAAAACGTTGCTGTTAGCCAAGTATAAAAAAACTATATTCTCCAACGAATTTTTTCACATATGGATGAAAAAGCAATTTAGTTAATAACTTTAATATTGCCTACAAAGCAAAACTACATTTTTTCTCTAAATCAAACGAATCAATTCAAACGAATTTATTTAGTAAATTGGATAATGCAAGCGTAACAACTTTCAAGTATTGACTTACCCCAATGGCGTTGTCAAAATGGGAGTCAGTGAAAATATTGCACAATGGATTTTTGCTGTTTTCTCCTTCGAGTTCCATACAATCCGTATTGATAAACACACATTTAATTTAGTATTAATCAATACAAGGTCTAAAAATCGCACTTTAAGTCAGTCACTTTTGATCTCCGTACAATCAGATAGTAAGTATTTGGATTTATGCCAGAAAATCTTTAGTTCCGAAACTACTCAGCTTGATAAAGCAATTGAGGAAGTGTGAAGAGTTGCTTGATACGCTCGTGTGCAGGAAGATTTTGTTGTTTAATTGGTAACTCCTCTGGCTGGAAGAACTTATGCTAATAGTGGCTAACCATTTGTCATATGGCCATGTGGCCAATCTTTCCAACGATTATGAGATAATGTTCTAGATAAAATGTGCAAGATACCACACCAACTCTTCCCATTAGATGCTCCATATTCTACTGGCCGATATAAGTCAGTTGCCACTAAACGACAAATCAAAACTAGGCAAATATGTGTCTTTCTCAAACAGCATACATTTATTGATTGTAAAAAAGACTGTCATCCACGCTGAAGGATATGGGACTACTAAAAATGACCACACAACATACATTATGCTCAAGGTGAACATTGAATGAAAGTCGACCGTACTAGTAGCTACGAACATTTGACATGCATATTAAATTTATTTTCTATACACCATATATTTCAATATATCCATACATATAATATACTATCCTTAGCTCATAAATTATGCATTTACTATTGGTTCATCGTTCATCCATGATTTGATTTTTGTATAGACCCAAAAAACCATTAATCCTTAATTAAAGAGAAATTACTGTGGGAAGTATTGCAATTAAGCTTTATCAAATATGCATGTCAATTTGAAGTTTATAAAATGCAATTTTACAAGTGTATCCTACCGTTTTACTGACTTGTTGCAACTTGCAGTAACTAAATCACGTCAAATCTCTGTTGGTGTGACAAAAAACTATGACATCGTAACGTCAATGACAAGGCCATGTTTAGAGCGCATCCTTTTTACCCCCAGCGTTTTTTTTACTAGATTCCTAACATTATTATCTCGCTAATACATCTTTTATCACATACAACGTTCCATATTGTTCTCTCATGTATAATAACTCGTCGTGACAAGAGAGAAAGCTCCAATTTCACAACAGAGCTTTCACAGCCGGTTAGTTATTTTATGAATATTGAGCACCTATTGAGTGATTGGGAGTTCCAAGGGTAAAAGCAAAAAGTTTTTTTTGGAAGAGCTTTAGTCACTATACAACATGAGATATATAGTGAGTCAACAACGTGAGTTGAAGCTCTTTTTTTTCATGTAGTTGCAGCAGCTGGAAAGTCGTCCCTCACTATATATGTTCATGATAATAATGACTGTGGTGAAAGCAGGTGTCATGCACTTCCTCTCCCACCATGTTTCCATTTGCACATTACATAGAGCTTTTCAACCGCCCATTATATTTCTTATATTTACAAGCAACAGGTTGTTATCATTCTTTTTTTCGGTACATTTTACACCCATATCGTGGAAAATTTGCGGTTTAGTTTAGCAGATAGAAATTGAGAGGTGATATCTGACTTGGGAATCTACTTGGGAATAAGTTTATTTAAGGTAATGCTGAGGATAGCTTGCGTGCGGAGGGATTCATGTATGTGTGTATACACACACATTGTACTCGTCCTCTGAAACAATAGGAGCAGAAGAATGTTGAAATATTGGGACAGGCTGTTATGTTCTGGTGAAAGCAAGGAGTTGAGCATACTAAGTCCGTAGTAATAGCTCCCATGGGAAAGATCTAAGCTGAGCAAGTCATGAGGAAGGTGTGTAAGTGTAAAAAGAGATATACATACATAATATGGAAGTATAGTTTGAATACTTGCTAGTACTCTTTTCAAGTAAGGGATAAATGGACTCTATAGAATATATACTGTAATATTTGTATTCGATGAATTTTCAATATGTTTATGGAACCTTGGTGTGTGCTTCCATCAACCGAATTCGATTAGAATCCAAAGACTTTCTCATGCATACGTTATGAGCTTTTTGTTTAACTTTCTAGTTTCATTACTACTACAACTTATGACTGTGGCTTTTGTATCATCAAGAGCTCTTTCCCACGTGGATTAATGCGCATTGTTTCTATTCAATAACTCATTTCCCCCTTTTCATCGACTGGAATACGGGGTTTACAAGAGCTTAAATGGCGAATCAGCATGGAATAAAGCTAACCTTAAATGGTAGCATAAAATTCGATTGGAAAAGAATTAAGATTAAATTTAGATGCAAAACTTTTATTCTACTGGTTTACCTACACAAATTTTGTATCGAACCAAGAAACAAAATGACATCAGATAGTGATAGTCAATTTGTAAGTTCGATTCACCTACTCGTGAAAACGTTTCCACGATCGTATTTCTTATAGGTAACCAACCCTCCGGTTTGCAAAAATGACTACCTAGTACTTGAAGTACCTACCATCCCCGAAATATAATTTTGTGTGGGTTGACTGGAGAACTTTACATATTTTTACTGACATTTGGTATTTACTTTGACCATACTTATTTAGCATTTCACCCTGTCATGGTGCTACATCCGGTGTTGTTGAATGATGATGTGTTGCCCAACGAATCTCCGGTTCAAGTAGCAATGATAGACATGAAAACGGAAATGAGATAACAGCCTTCACGGTGTTATCAGTAACACTGTCAACTGATGCCTATATCAAAAGATTTTATGTCGGTAGAAACTTCAAAAATAACTTTGACTATCTAAATTTCCATCAGAGAGATAGACAAGTTAGAAAGTTCGTTTTTTACATATAGCTAATTTCTCTGATTTCTAATTGTTGTGCATATTATGTACAATAAAATTTTAAACTCGCTAAAAATATTTTAATCCGACCACTTACAATCTAGCAAATTTTGCCAACTTTAGTTATTAAAACGCTGGATTCAGATGATAAAAATGTACTTTGTATTTATACTTCAATGTTTAATTATTGACAAAAACATTACGTCGCCAATCATGGTGTTGTCGAACCTAATATTAAGTAAGTGTCGTCCTATATCCCGTCGCACAGGAACAATCAATGCCCGCGTGGGCGCAACTTGCTTCGGGATGGATTACATGGAGCAACAAAGTATGCAATTAGAGGAAAAAGCTAAGGTACACAAAGCCTTCTGTATTGCTAGATCGGTGGAAGAAGGAGATGTGTCTATTGGTGGCCTTCCTTCCTTCCTTCCTTCAAGGAAAAGCTCTTCATTACTCACTTTCTACATACATACGTCACCAACGTACCTAAGGATTTCGTGTTCTCATTTACTATCCCCTGGTTTAGTGTCGAAGGCGTTGATTTGTCGTTAATGAGCGTGCTTCCGTTTTCTGATTTAGACACTACAGTTTTGTTACGTTTATCGGTTTACCTATCGTTCCTTGGTAGCATTAGCCTATAGAAGGCAATGCATCTAGTGTAAAGCCTATTTTCTTATGTTGTCCACAGTTTTATTATCCATATGCCCGTTAGTTGTAAAAGTTTTAATATCAACGTTTGTAAAGTGAAATGTTCTATCTGTCAAGAACTCAAGCAAGCTAAGTGAATAAATTCAACAATTTGATTTTAGTCACGGCGTGCTGACAGTGAGACTATTTATAAATTAATTAAGGTTCTCCTAGTTTCCGCCCACATTTTTGCAAATTATATGGATAATTTCATTCGGAATTCGAGTCCTGACACAAATTTGTCTGTACGTGTTTGATATTCTGACATTATGTCAGATAGGAATGTGAATTTATCGTTCATCCTTACTACCTTTCAGTAAATCATTCAGGTGTAACTTCATTAAAAACGAATGGCTGACCATGCCAGATACCAAACGCAATGCTTTCATTGAGCATTAGCAACAAATGACATTTAGAAATTAATAGGCAAAAGGAATTTATACAACAGCAGAAAACGTCAAGCGAAGCAAATTCTTGTGATTACAATGGTATAAAATGCATATATTATGTGACAGTTTGTACCTGTTTGTCATTTTCAGTCCATGATAGTCTAAAAACATTATTTTGCACCAATTTCTTGATTTTTATTTTAATAAGCTCGTGATTTCGGTTATCATTATCATGTACTATACAGCTCATTCTAGAATCATATCATTCATATTCATAGATTATTATACAAATTATCGAAAAAATTGGAATTGACATAGTTTTGCTAAAAGACAAAGGATACTAGTGAGTGGTTAGTACATGTACACATTAACATGCCCACTATGGTTGGGAAGAAGAACAGCACACTGGATCCGAGAAGAACACCCAAGCCACCTATCTCATTCCCTTGGAAAATCTGCTACAAATTTGAGCGGTATTCAACCAGGGGATTCTTTTCATATTTCATTCCATAGAAAAATACAAGCTACAGCCCATCATAACATTGGATTTGTGCCTATTTGGCACGGGATAAACGTTTTATTTTCGTTCATGCATGAGCATGTATGTACATGTAAGTTTTAGCTCAAGCAACTCTTGCAACTAGTCGTCATTTACAAGCTAGGCAGCTCTAAACCATTGAGCAGGCATGTGTTTGTATTAAAAGTACAACAAGATTGCAAATAAAATGTAATATTATTAGCATCGTCAGTCAGTGCTTATAACCCACATTTTACGTTATTTACGTGTTTAGACAAAGTTTGTTACAGCTGAGGCTACCAAGGAATATTCCTTGGCCAGGATCGTATTAACAAGTTACAATGTCTAACATTGAAATTACTCTTATAAATCAGTATCATTTTAGTTTGTTTCATCTAAATAGAACTAATTGCGTCAGCACCTAAGTTATTAATGAACGACGCAAACCCAACTCTCGGCCTCAGATTGATATAATCATTGTCATATGTTTTGTTGTGACGTGTAGTGTAGTTGATTTAATAATTTCAAAGTTTATTCAGCAAATCCGCTCAAATTCACGACCACAAGCAATAACATGCTAACAAGTGAAGAGCTGAAGCATTTAACTAAGTTGACAAAAATTATTCCAATTAGTTTAGTAACGTCAATATTTGTGTGTTCTTAAATAGCACATTAAAGTTTCTTTATTTTAGTTTTAGTTAGTTAATTTAGATACAAAGTTTAGTCTAGTTTTTTTTAAACAATTATCTAGTTTCGTAATCAGGTAAAGATAATGTCTCAACCCAATAATTTGATGGGGACCGTTGGATTGGGTGGTTTTCCGAAAGCCATCTCCAAACCAAGGAGACCACGAACTAATTCACAAGGGCAAACCCCTCAAAAAAGTCAGAGCCCTTTCAGGCTAGAGTATGGAAACGGTGGAGGGGGTGGTGGTGGAGGAAGTGCAAGGAAAAATAAGTCGCACAATAACTACCAACCTCAACTATACAACATAGGCACTCCTGGAAAAGTGATATACAATTCATCAAAAACAGCAGAGCTTCAATGTCTACTAAATACACTTCCGAGCTCGTCAAATAATCATCAAATATTTTTTGACGCATCTTCCTCAGACTTTTATCAACAGTCTCAAAATTATAGTAACCAACATGGTGGTGGTAGTGCTAATAATTATGATGGTAGCTCAATCTTCACTCCTCATCTTTCGAGAAATTCAACAACTGCTGGAGCAGTTGTGGTAAATAATGTTGAAAGCAATACTACTGTGGATATTGTTAATGATGAAGAGTCAAATCGATTGAACTCTATGGCTCTTCGACGAATTGACACGGCATTTTCCAAACTTCATGGAACAGCTAGTCAGGTTGCAATTTATCGGTATAATCCTACTACGCAATCATGGGTAATTAATTTTTTCTTATATTCTCATTTTTTAGCCAAGCTGCTTTCCTTTTTTGTTGCTATTTTACCATTGCATATATTTTGCGTTAAATCAATGCAAACAGCCTAAATTTCGCTGGGATGCGTAGCTGCTCGTTATTAAAACTTTTCACTGTATATAATTGATAGTTAACACTTTCAATGTTAGTCATTGCTTCCATGTTCAATTTGTTGCCTTTACTGCAATGTGGTGTTATATCATTCATGTTCAATCATGTTTAAATAATTTTATTTTAACGCGTCGTTTCAAGGTCCAAAAGAATCAAAATTTGGAAACAATACCGAAAACATTTATACAGCAAATTACAATACGATTTCCTTACTTTATTGAATATATTGAATTGAATTCCCTTGTTGCCTTAGTCAGTTGCAACTGCTGTGTCGCAATAGCCAAAAAATACTAACGCGAATGAATGGTATGATTGTGTAATAAATACCCTAATTCTTTTTGTGTTAAAATATCAGCGTTAACAAATTAAGAATTGCTGTAAATATTATATTTCGAAATGTAGAATAATATGAAAGCAATATACGAGATTTTAAAATTTGAACAATGCTTTCCAAAGCCAAAATAACCTTACGTAATTTTTATTTGCTTTAGGGATTGCTTTTTTACTAAATTATAAAATTGTAAATATTATCTAATTGTCATCATTACTTAACGTTTTATGTGCCCAATATGTACTCATATGGAACAGGATAAGACTGATACTGTTGGGTGCCTGTTTTTATACGAAAGGTAAGTAAACGAGAGAAAAATCCAGATTTCATAAATACTACACACATATTTTTCGATATATCTATGGCGGGATGCGTGGGCAGTTATCATACTAACATGAAGTATTTCTCGTGGAGTTCACAAATGACATTAATAAGCATGTGTAAGTATATGTTAATGCGATTTGCTGGGATAGTGAGAAGATTATGTTTCGCTAATGCTAACTTAATTCAATAGTATTTTAGATATAACTTATTAGTTCTTACCTTCTGAATGAATCAAGGCCGGCCGGAAGCTAACACTTTATGCTCATGTCATAAAAAATAAAGAAGCTCCATCCACACTTTATATACGTTTCAAGGGAAAGGGGAAGAACTTGACTGTGAGGGCCAGTTGTTTGATGGAAATCCTGGAATATTTTGACATACCACGTATACATTCACATAACGTAAATCCTTTTAACACTAGGTAGCATCGAAATTTAAGATAGAAAACTATCACTGCTTTATAAATCCACTTTCTTTCTCTATTACGTTTTCCAATTTTACAGTCAATCTGTATGACTCAACATTATGAATGTTGTTTGACATATGTGCCAATCGGTTTCCTCTTAGCTAGAGAATATCTCAGCTACTCTATTGGTTTAGATGACCACTTCTCTGTTACATTGCTTTACACAAAACTTTTTTGGGTAACATTCACAGTACAAACTAAGTTCACCTATTCACTAATTCACTTTATAAAGCACAATTTTCTATGATAGAATAACAATTTGATCAAACTTTAAACTTATCTCGGTCGATTGCGTAATGTAGTCAAGCATTTTATGGTTCGTTAGGAAAAGTTATCAATCAGCTAAGAAGTTGCTAAATTTTAAGCTTCAATAAAGCTTCTGTCCTTTTAAAATTCATTGAAGGAGGCGAACGTAACACTTTCAATTTCAGCTCGAAATCAATGCCCTTTTTCCTACTTCTCTTGGTTGTTTTTCAAAAGAGCTAATGTGTAATATGCACACTAGGCCTCATATATTTGCCAGGTAATTCATTGCAAAAACTTGAAGCGTTGCTTTCACACAAACACTGCCACTGCTAGCGATGTTGATGTCACAGCAGATAAAAATTTGAATCGCTTCTCTTCAACTAAATCTGTGGACTGTAACTGAATTAGAAAAGTTGACGCATAGATGAAGTTTTCATGCGGCTTCCATCGTAATATACAAGTGTTGAGAAACACGATGATGATATAAGGCTATAATAAACATGATGATGATGATGATACTCTGTAGGAGGGAATCAAAAAACTGGTACAACTACATGCGATACGATTATTTATATTTTGTCGCTGCTTATGCAGCAAAGAAAAAACTATCGTTTCGTACTGGATGTTGAGGACAGTGTTCTCGAGCGTCAAGGATTGTTGTAATAACCACACACTGCCACTATGCATAGATTGGAGTGTGGAAGAAGATTCATGGCATAAAAAATAATGAACCGCACGCAACTGCGGGGGCCATGCAAGGAGCGAAATAGGGTCGTGAATTTGCTTCACTGTGTGCTTGACTGCTTAATTCTTGATTAGTTTTTATATTAATTCTTAAAAATAACAGGGTCTGTATGTAAATTTTGGACAGTCAATGTATCTCATAGCCCCAGTAGTATACCTTGCATCTACTCCTTACTCCTGCTTTCACTTTCAATTTTCTGCTCACTATTGCAATCTAGCTAATATATTTAAATGCCAACTGCAACTGTTTAATGTAGCCGTTTCACTCATGCGAATAGACAGACGGACAAACTACGAATGCGTAAGCATAACGTTCCGCTGCCCTCCTTATTAACAACAAATGTTGAGTCTTTCGAACACTGTTGCTCCGATTAGTTCTGCTATTTTATGGTGGTAGTGGTGTTGCTGTCCATGCACTTGTAGTAGGAGGTAGGTAGGAGGGCGACTGGTTGCCACTTCTTAGGTAAAAGTTTCAAGCGAGTCCCATATTCCGGAGAGTCCTGTGGTGGAATTTATATCGGAGCGTAACGCAACCCGTAATACATAATCTATTAAAAATATATACAGTATTCCGTTCCGACCAAGCTTTTTTAAACACTATTATCTATCCGAGAGACTTATGCTCCCTCCTGTCTGACGGCAACTGGTGTGATATGATTCTGTACCTAAGAGAGCAGTGCTGAGTTGACGCGTACAGTTATATAGAGCGAGAGCACGAGCACTGATTTTTTTTATATCGCCCCTCCTGCTCCACACTTTCCTAAGTATACATGCTTTTTTTTCTCTCGAACTAAGAATCTTATGCAGAGTTGTGTGAATCAGCACTGGAAATGAGAATAAATAGACATTTTCCTATCATCCAATCGTTTTATTATAACTCATTTTTTAATTCCTAACTACGAACAAACTGAGTAACATCATATTACTTTGCTCTCTGAAACACAATATTTGTTCTTGTTCCATTTATCATCTAGTCCTAATATAAGCAAACTAGTCGACGGAGACATCCGAATATTCTATATGCAATGCTGAAAAAAAAATGTTTCTTGGCTGGCCAACATAGCGCCTCAGATATTGTCGGCACTCACATGTCTATTATGAGTCATGGTACGTATGGTATAGCTTCACCACCGTCATCATCATCCCCACAATTTAGAACTGGGACTTTTATTATTGAATGATTTTTGATTAGAACATAATACCTGGGTTTGCTCTAATTGTCATGTGTCATATGATACTAAATTTCACGCTCTTGTTGGTCACGCTACCGGTGTCATGTTTCATGCTATACTATAACGTGGTTTCCACATCTTCTTTGGAAAATGTGGATGTGTGTGTGCAAGTAACCCCTGGGTTTCACAGCAAGGGAATATAATTGAGAGAACCTTCAAATTAAAATTGATACACTTCATGTACATCAGCTCATTACGGTATACATAAGCATAATTAGTGTGCTGTTATGTTTCCTCTACTACGCTTTTCCCTTTTCTCCCTTTTATTTTAATACTAGACCGAATGTCATCTATATTCAACATACTTTTGAAAATTCCGCACTGTTTACTCTGTAAGAATAACCAAGTTCCCTTGCGCTTGTGATAACATTGTTTAAAGCGAACATATTTTAATGGGTGTACAATAAGTCTAGCTTATCGTGTAGATGTCTGGCACTGGCTAGTGAGAAAGAGTAAAATGTATATACATTTTTTTGCATGCTATATTGACTGTCTATATAATATGTAGTATAGAAAGTTATAAACGCTTTTGGTCTTGTGGGCTTTGAAAAATTTGTTTGCTTATATGATTGGTAGGTTTTCTTGGAATGATGATGATGTGTGTGTGTGTGACGAAGAATATTTAAAGGATATTATGTTGAGCCCCTTTCAGTGGGAGCAGCAGCAGCGTCTTCCCGAACTGCTCTGATGATTCGTTTTATGCTCATATCTATGGTGTATGGTTAGATTGATAGGACATGTGTTCACTGGTAATTTAGCGTGTGTGAATATGTACGCAGAGCTTTGTGTTATTGCTATTATTATTATTATTTATGTACTTAAGGGCCATAAAATTTATTCTTATATGTATAGAAATGAAAATGTACAAAGTGATATTAGTAAGATGTAAAGCTTGTGTGGTAATTGAGCTACCTATATATATATATGTTGCAACTGATTTTGATTTTATAATGAATTTGTGGGCATTAATATATAGGGATGGATGTTATGTGGGCATGAAGGTATATGTGTAGTATGTTTTTGAAACTTAAAACTGAACTCCTTTGCTTCACACTAGCCGCAGATTATCCCGTTTATTACTGCAGCTGTACTCTGTAATAATAACGTCTGATGGCTTCAAGTTGTTATTGAGAATTTGGAGGAAGCCCTAAAAACCGAGTTGTTAATATTTGCTTAGATATTCACATTGCATTACATTGCCCTCCTTGTGTAAGAAAAAAATCTGGCTGAAGATATCCCTTGTTTAACATTATACCTTTTAGAAAATGAAATCAATGATGCCTTTTTGTTTCTTGGAGGAACTATAGAAGCTCTTTTGTTATCCCATTTTCTTGGCTATTGCATTAACTCTGTGATGTAATTGCAGCGTCAACTTATTCATCATCCTACTTAGTGATGGTATGCATATGGTGTCCTTATCCTATCCGGAATTACTTTCTTGCTATGCCAAAGTTCCTATTTTTCGGGGTTCATCGGGAAACTCGTAAATTAACGGGGAAGAAGGAGCTCAGTCATTTATGAAAGACCCTAGGATTAATATAAAAAAATCAGACGGCTATTCATGTGAAAATCTCATAAATCAGAATGAAACAAGGCCAATTAGTTGGCTGGTGTTAACCTAAATTACTTATTGTAATTTAAGAGTTTGAAAGAAATTATATGGATGATTGTGCATGTGTATGTTCTTACAAAGATTTAACTCCCACTCCTTTTTTGATATAATTCTTGCGTATGATGCTGGTCACAGAAAACTGCCCACGACGTTTCTTTAGAGTATCAAAATTTAAGTATATTTTTTTATTGTATGAATTTTCAGGAACATTGCACCAAAATTTGGTTTGGTGGTAATGAATCGGAAAAGCGTAAGCAACTTTATTCAATGTTTTGGACCTGATGGACAAGTTGTGTTAAACACGCCATTTTTACTACTGCGAGCTGTAGAAGATTTAAACAATGACCCAAACGATGGTAAAACTAATGTTGGAAATTTGAATAGTTGTTTGCGGCATGCGGCTATGAATTTTAATCCTTTACTAATGAAATATGTACTAATTGTTTCAGGGACACAAGCAATTCATTGTATATGGTTTTATGATGGACAAGAATGCGTGACTTCCGCAAATATTTTAAAGAATATGGGACTCAAGTTCGAAGATGAGACTCTTGGAAATATGGGATTCGGTTCGCCAAATGACTTAAATAAAACTCCGGCTGGAAAGCTTTGTGGAAATACCTTGTTCCAGATATTGCAGAGGGGATCGGTACGTTATTTTTCACTGTGTTTGGCATGATTTTAAGCACAATTTTATTTGGAAATATAGGCTTTAATTTTTATTTATGCTAAATATTTACAATAGAAAGAGAGTCCACAACCGAAAGGGAAGTCTGTGGCAAAAGTAATGACTGCGGAGGAGTTAGAATCACAAATGCTCCATGAATCGGTATTTACAAAAGACCAAAATTATTTATTGCAAATTAATTTATATCCTCAAGTATCTTAAAAAGTTAGGTTGTTACACATCTAATAAGAATGTAAATTTTTATTCACAGGATAATAGCCATCAACTGATTGGTGGAGCTGGTTTAATGAGTGGTGGCCAAGTAAATGGGGGCTCTTTGCTGCATCAGTTTTTGAACATATCGATGAATGATAAAATTATTGAGCCGAAAGCAAGTGGTCAAAGTGTAACTAGTGATTCGCCGTCTGTTGCTCATGTACCTTTAACTCAAAATAAAATGAGGACTGTGGAGCAGTTGGAGAGAGAAATGAGAAAAGAACGCTCGTCAGATAGCTCTACCTCGACAGGGTCCGCTTCTGCTGTAGCAATTCAAAATGAGTTGATGCAAACCCTAGGGATTCCTAATATGAGTAAATACTTTGCAAATTCAAATTAATTTATATAAAATTATGTTACGTTAAGAGTTGTGAAAATTTTTGGTAATTAATTGAATTTTTGATATAGCTGCTGTGGATAAGACTGATTTCCGTGATGTTCAGTCCGGTGGCTATACGGCATCGCCGTTTCATACAACTAGCAAGTCGATTGAAAGAACGATGCTAGACACAATAGTTGGTAAAAGTGTTGAAGAAACTGATCCAGAGGACCTTCGTCAAGTGCTTCAAAACATTGAACCTTCAAATCTAATTCTTGTCACGGAAACGGTTCCCGGTGCAAATGAGTCTAGACTAACATGGAGAATCAATCGCTCGTCATCTCTCAGGAAGGTAAGCATGGACAATTTTGCTACGTAAATACATTTAATGAAACAACTGTTTTATGAGAGTAAAAAAATTATTATGATATTCTACCTTTCAGGAAAACGACTCAACATTCGCGACACCAACAGGGGAATTCGTTAGCGCTAATGGAACAAGGTGCAGCTCACAACTTGGGAGTGATCCAAGGTATTTTGAAGGTTCCGGTAGGGCGTTGGATATAAAGCCCAGTCCTCTCACAAAAGACCAGTTTGCACAAACATTGATATATTTGCTACAGGTAATTTCATAAAAATGAAATCACAAAAAATCAGCAATTAAAAATGTTTTCTTACAAGTTCGAAATGAATTGAAGTTCAAATTTCCCATTTTGTTAATTTTCAGAGTGATACCGACTTTATAACGAAAATACATGACGCCTATATCAAATCGCTGCAAGATGCTTTTGATGGACGTCATTTTTAACTGTACGGAACCACCGTTCCAACTTGAGATTGGATAAATTTGATATTAATACGTATTAGAGCAATCACTTGGTGAAAAGAAACCAATGGATTTGTATCAGGAACCATTTAAATTGAGCATTATACTTTGACTTATCATGAAGTCGAAATCATTTACAGTTTTGAAATGAAATTAGACTCTAAATTAAAATCAATTTCACGTAGTGAATATTTTTGTTACCGAATGATTCCAGGACCAAACAGTGTGTTGTTATCGTCTTTGAAATCTGTAGATTCAGGAAACGTTGGTCTCGACCTAAGTCCTTTTGTTTACCCCTTGTTGTTTGTTTTCTATTTCCGATATCCGAACAGTTTTATGCATTCCTTACGAAGTGAGCTTTTTTTATGATGCAGTTTGATATACTCATTTGTTCACACAAAAACATGATCGGTTTTACGATTTTTTTTCTAAATTTCTTTTTACAAAATTTGATAAATTGTTTGTTTTTAAATTTGATTAATTGATTTAATTGTTTCTAAAATCATTACTCAGTTCAATTTGAGTATAAAATTCACTTAGTTTTTCATTCGAAAAATAAATTGGCAATAAAAATTTGTTTTCCAAAACAATGTTCGTCGCAGTCACTTTATTTAGTCATAATAGCTTTTTCATTTTAGGTACAGCATATCCGCATTTCAGCATTTTTGCTCATGAATCATGAAACACACGCCAAGTCTTTTGGTTGATGCGTATATACAAGACTATGCACATGCAATTTATGAAAACAAAATAAATGAAGTAGTCAAAACAATAATGCATGACATTGCAATAATTATAATTTATTTAGAATACAAAATGTTTATTTCATTAGCAGATTTTGAATTTAAACGTACTTACAATTCCCCAATTATGTTTCAATTCGATTTCTATATGAATACATAATCCTACAGGTGCAATAACATCATAACCTCTTCCGTAATTAGATTATAAGTTTTACCATTAACTAATCAAACGGGCTTAATACTAACATTTAGAAATTTAGAACATTTATTTATGATATCGCATCACTTATTTCGATATTAAGAGAACTATTCTATTACACTAACATTGGTATCTTTTGACAACATTTCAAGAAGAGAGCAAAATAATTGACTCGGCTAAGATAAAAAAACTGGAATAAAAACTTTGGATAACAAAAGGGATTATGCCATAAAAAAGTGTATTCTCTCAATGGAAACTATGAGAGACTTGTAATACTGAACGTAATTCAGATCATCATTGTACTGGACAAAGGATAATCATGTGAATCATTTTGTTCCAATTCTTTATTAAGTTAAGTTCACAGGAAGATTCGCATGATGGTAAGATAGAATATTCCCTGTTAAATTAATAGAGTAACTGAAACTATGTATGTATGAATGTCATGCAGGCAAGAAATCCATTCATAAATATCTGATTGTTAGTTATAAATTGTAACATATAGAGGTGGGCATTATCCTGAACAAATAAGCACATAAAAATATAAACTTTATGTTATTACGAATGAGTCCTACCATCATCATGCAACACCATCACTATCCTTCTCCACGGGCCAATCTTATCAATAAATCACAAAATATATTTCCTTAGGGATCTTCTACGAAACACTATATTATACATATGTAATATATTGTGCCTAGTCTAAAATGGAATGATTGAGAGTAAAACTTGAATTATAACTAAAAACGAGATTACTGAAGTGTTGTACATTAATCATAGGCATTGTAATTGTCATGACGTAAAAGGAATCACAAAAACATAATGTCTAAAAATATTTTTACAAATCCGATGTATCCTAGCCAAATTAACAGTCGAGTGCGAAAGGTGTGTACAATAATTTTATATTAACGTGCAACCCTAATGCTAAGAAATTTTCATCCTATTTCCCCATTTTATGAATTTTGTATGAAACTGAATGGATCTAATTTAAGTTTTTTTTACGTTTTGCATCTGACTAGGTCAATAAGTAGGTGTACGAAGTTGTCAGAGCAATTATATATTTTTCATGAAACATTTTCAAGTATTCACATGAAATCCCAAAGCTAATAGACCGTCATGGCTCTTAGCTCTCCTCAGCGGCACTCTCATCTTCCTCCTCTGCCAATGGGTACACAAAGGTAGTTATGGTATCCCTGCCAAAAGTATTCTCAGCCACGCAAGTGTAAACACCCATGTCGTCCCATGCAAGATTTCGGATGATTAAGCTACCACTTGAGCTCACCTAATAAAATTAACAATCATTTTTCTTAGTTCTGCACAACAAATTTTCTAAGAAAATTTTTTAGGTAGATAGTTACAAAAGATTGCTACCTGAAATTTCTTTCCTGAAATGATTTTCTTTCCCTGTTGGTAGAACCAGGTGACTTGTGGTCTTGGTTTTCCCACAGCCCTACATGGTAAAGAAATGTGTTGTCCCATATTCTCCATATGAAAGGTTTCACTGTTAACGATAAGTGCGGACGAGCCCTTCTTTGATTTCTTTAATGAGAACATTGACAAGCGGTACTCGCAACTTCCCCTAGGCACCTTCGAGTCCTCGTCTATTTTCATTAAAAGATAATTTGTGAAACACGCCCTTAAAAACATATGTGTCATTAAGGATTCAATTTAAATGTTTATTGATGGATTCGTACCAATCACAGACAAAACGGTGGTAGCGCTCACTTGCTTGCCACGGTTGATAGCTATGCAAGTGTAGCTGCCTTCATCTTCTGGTTGTGCGCATTTTATTGGAAGCTTGGACTTCACGTTGGCCATACCATTGTATCCAAACTTGTCGAAAATAACGTTATTCTTCATCGAGTCATCATTGGTGACAATTGATATTTGCTGTTTGGATTCAATTATAATTCAATCATCATTTATCATCATATATATGGCTTTGAATGGATCATCTAATGATTTGGAATTCTAAGAAAATCTGCGTACCGATTCTAAAGGAAGGCCATTCTTTAACCAAAACACTTTTGGTGGTGGGGAGCCTACGGCTTCGCATTCCAATTCAATGTCGGAGTTGCGAGTAGTTTCTCGGGATTCTGGGAACCCCTTTCCAATGTCCAACCACGTTTTTTCTATAACCGGCTCAGAACTCAAGTCCATCTCACCGTCTATAATGATTCCAAGAAGAGAGTGAATGTAGGAGGGGTGGTGACTTGTAGCTCTTCATTTAATTTCTTCGAATAAATTGTATATCACGCCACCAATTTTATAAAAGATATATACTCACCCTCAACAAGGGGCATTATAGCCTCCTCTTCTACTTCAGCAGTATATGTTAAATCCCAATTACGCTTCGAGTTTTGGGGAAGGGAGAGCTGTAGAAAGTAAAAGGAGTGAATAGTTAAGTAAACTTCTAGTCAAAATGATCACATGAGAATGGAATTTAAGATTTGTGACTCATGTTATAACAAACTTGAAGAAAGTAACGATTTGATTAGTACATTCTATAATAATATGCATGTCCGCATTCTAAATGCTTTATGTCAACGGGGTTACTTGAGACTGTTGGATTTAGCTTTGCTAGCTGTTACAGCTAATGATAATAGCTACTAATTTTTACTAAACCACTTTAAGAATTAACTTACCACATCATTAGGACGAGCAGAATCATGTTGTGTATTTGGCCGTCCAAGAACCGTTGATTCCCAGAGGGTTATAACCATTACAAGGGTTGTAAAAACAACCTTGAAAGTTTTTGAATCTGCCATTTCTTTGTCGAAATTGTTTAAAATGTACCTGTAACCAAAGAAAGTGAAATTTGAAATTATTAGGGCAGCCCAACCTTCCTAAATAATGTTATAAGTATTTCAGTAAGTTTTGAAAAGAGATTTCTAGCTCAAAAATGTATTTACATCAAGCCTTAGAAACGGTTAACTCGAGGAACAAAGTTGGTATGATTGATGCCGGCTCACGTCCTATTGCTACATCCACTGAACTAACCAATTTCTCAACTTTCTATGTTCATTTGACATTGAAACGTGAACTTTACAAGATTTACCGGATTCGTATTAACTTCGCATGCTGCGTATTCTGCTTCAAGTTCTCACAATTTAAGGTAACGAAAAAAATTTACCATCTCCTAACTGCTAATGTATACCTGAACTGCGACTCAAATTATAAACTGGAATCAGCAATCACCAAAGTATAGTAATGACTTGAAATGATTCAATATACTACGCGTACAGCTCATTTTTTTCGTCATCCCTGTCTGCTATAGTAGTAGTAAGTGCTTTGTTATTTCACATAATATTATGAGGTACATTCTATTCTCTGAAAAAAAAGCAAACTACTACGAAATGAGTAAGCAAAATAAGTATTTCATAGACACAGCCACATAGTATAGCCAAAATAAAGTGAGGCAGGTTATTATTATTTTGTAAGTATGCATTGTTCACACATACCCAGTGGATTGGGTGCAAAACCCTAGTAATGACTTCATTTTTGTCACCAGCGACAAACCGACAGCTTGAAATGCATTGTTTTTTAAAATGACAAGAAAAACAAGTTATTTTTCCACTTTTTTTGCAAATCCAGTCTTAAATTGCTGCAAACATTATTGTGACATCTGAAACAAGTGATAATGACCTATTAAGCTGCAAAAAAACGCTTGTAACCAAATTATGTTCACATTGCCCCTTTAACATGTATGCTAGAATGTGTTTACATAATGTAATGTATATAAATGGAATGTAGAATTTATAACACGGTAGTAATTACTGGCAATTTGGTTCAGGAACTAATTGTATAAAGTATATGTTTATAATTAAGCAAGATGTTTATAGTAGTAATGAAAACAAATTCTTTTTTATAAGCTTCCGTATTGTACGTTCTCTTAAAAAGTTCCTGTCGCTCACAATTTTCATTGAGGAGGCATCACATCAAAGCATAAATAAACTGCCTTTTATAAAACTATTCTTAAATACTGTAGTAGCAGCTAACTTTTCAACTATAATAATAATTGTTTACATCGCAGTAAAGCAACTATTTCTAAGAATGTAATGTGTAACAAGCTTGATGAGGTTGTGTAGCGAATTTACGCAGTTTCGCCATTTTTTTGCTGCTTACATCTAAAATATAAAACTGACGTTTATAATTTCATAAAAAGTGACCTTCATGCATGGACTTTAAATTTATATAAATGGTTGAGCATAAAAAATTTTAATGCATCTTACGTAATTTGATATGAACTACATTCCTTTTCAGCTAATATTGATGAATTCAAGCCAAGATAACTTTGGTTGTGTATTTTAGTGTTTTAGTAAAGTAATGCGACCCACAAAGATTCTTTTGCGGCGGTTACTTGTTTTTAATCCTTCATTAAACTGATATGTCATGTTTAAAGTTTCAATTTAACATGACAATGTCAAAGGTAAATCTGTGTAACATGGCTAAATAGACATTCGTTGAAACTAACGAGATATTAATGTTATGAAATGTTAGGCATCCTTCTTTTCAAGCGACTGGACCGTGGGAGAATTCTCTTCAACCTTTGTTTAGGTAATATGTTCGAAGCTAAAACGCTACTTATAGGCATATAATTAACTAGGGATATGATTGAGCTAATACAAATATACATGTTTGAAATTGGTAGGAATTAGATAATATAGCTATATACGAAGCCGGTAGTAAAAAGGGGAAATTATCTTCACACAAAGACCATAATATTTTACATGTATAGTAAAAGCATATATCAAGAAGTTCAATGTTATCATCAGAGTCAAAGGTGGGACTTCGGCATTTCAAATAGGTTAAAAATAGAAACTAATTCCTCATCTTATATAACAACTAAACACATGTGCTCTTTCCACACACTAGTTAACCTTTTCGGAACAGCTTGTTTACTTTACATCCTTGTAAAGCATATATACAATTAGGTAGTTAAATTGGTAATCAACAACTCCCAATATGATGATCCTGAATGAGATTCTTCCAATAAGAGCCATAAGGTCACATAAACAAATCATCTAAATGTAGTTTACTGTCGATTGAATGACAGCAAAATAATTTACGATGTGTTAAGGGTGCATGTTTAATGAGCAAAACAATTACTATATCGCGAAAAAAAGTTTCAAAGAAAAAAAGAGAATGAATTTAATGTATGAAGTAAAGTAGTGCATGCATCTTTACAAGCACCTTAATTCTAATGAGTTTTTAGTCCCCAACTGCCTACTGAATGGATTTTAATATATTCATGGACAGAAGTTCATTGTCAAAAGCACCTTTAAGTCGCATTTATGAAGCTGTCTTAATACCTGCAAAACAGCGAAGATAATAAAGTGCATTAATTTTACGAGGTACCATCCTTTGTGAATCATCCATTTTTCGCAAATATACTTGGGATTTACTCTTCAGTCCAAAAGAACGATTTGCAAGTTCAAAGATGCTTTATTGAGATTTTTGGTACATGAGCCGACTCATTGGTAGAATGCATTTATTATCATTCTAAAAATTTAAAAGGGGGCTATCTGTAGTACAGCATGCATTATAAGTAATCACGCATTTCGGTTTGTGGTAAGCCACATAATAATTTCTCGTAAAATCACAATGCGGAACCGAACATTTTTGTTTTACCAATATGAAGTAGCATTCAATTACCAAAAGGTTGTTGCTAGGGTAAGCGAAAGCAATAAAAATTGAAATAATGGCCATTTAGGTATCACCTCACCACCTTGACTTGACGTAGCACGTTCCTTCCATTTTAGATTTTGCAATACTATTACAAAGCGGTGCATGATTTTTTTTTGCGAGGAAGCTGCTGCACCTGCTATGTCACTATCTGAGTTCTGACCTATTGTACCATGTTGCATAACTCCAACTTCAAATGCATAATGCTGAAATGCATAATTTTTGTTAGAGCAGCAAAAAGGTTATATGACAAAAGGCTAAAACTCATTTAATGCATCATATAATTGTCAAATGTGCTATATACACCAGTCGCCCAGTTTAAACTTTGCAGTCTGACACCACAAAGTTTAATGCTTTTCGGGCTCTACAAGTGAAGCTTACTAAAACTGCCTACCAGTTCAAACTTCTCTTGAGTGACGTACATAATGCAATTGTAATTCGCTTGTGCCAGCTGCACCGTTATCAAACATTTATTATTTTATACATTTCTTATCGAATTTGAGCATGATTGTTCATTGTTCAGTTTCAACCCAGTCTCCACTATTTGATGACCCGACAAAAAATCTCCTTTTATGACTAAAATGATATTGAATTACTGCAGACAAGGAAGAAATGAGTCAGATTAACTCTTACGAAACAATATCCTATGCTATAAGTAACTTTTATCTCAACATCTTTCATCAAAAGTTGGACAACCTTCTCTACCAAAAACTGAGACGACTTGTCAAACGATAAGAAGGCTTTCCACAAAACAAAGAACGGGATAGACAAGGCATTATATGCAGCGTTACGTTGTTCCAAAATCTGATGGATATAGGAAAAGGTGAATTTTCATTAGTACAAAAAATTAGTTTCGCCAAAGCCAACGTGTCTCGTTTAACTACTATCTGCATCCCATACCGTTCCATTCACTCATGAATATATTATATTTTCTTTATGTGTCTAGCCTCAGTTTCCTTTCATAATCTAAGCTCAAGATCAAAACTCTGTTCCGTTTTTTCAAAGGTACACAATAAGCTCAGCCGTCTACCTCCCATGTGGCACAGAAAAAACAATAAAATATTTTATGTGGCTGTTGCCACCTTTGAAATGAAAAACATGAATTAACTACTTATTACACATGTCTGGCTCTATTTACAATGACTGGTATTTTGATGTACATTCTGCAAAATTAAGGCCAGACAGAATTAGGTAGTTCATCACAAAAACTTTTCTTTTTAATTTACGAGTTTTCTGACTTCTGCCTCCGCCTACAAAATATTAACATATAAGATTTCATGTTGGTACTGCCCATGTGGAGTCCTGATGAATGCACCTTACAGTCTCATCCATTTTATACCTTTTTCTTATCCATCTCAATTTCATTTATCTTAATGCGTATTAAATTTGGCGTTTTATGTTTAACATGATATAAAGCGCATTAAAATCATCACATCATAAACCACACATTTGAAATTCACGTATGAACAAAAATATTCATGGGTGTGACAGATCCTGATAAATGAAGTAGCATGTCTGCATATATTGATGGATATTATGCTTCTGGTTAAATATTCTGTCTAGATGTCCACTTTTATCCTAAAGTATGATACGGGGCTTTGATTTATATGCAAATTTTTGAATGAATTGAGCAATTCTTTCTCTGAATAATATCGACATGGCCTGATGTTAAAATAGTGGAAGGTCGCTGGAAGATGCTTTTCTTTTCAGTATAGAGAAACAATGTTGTGTGGACTAGCCATTGATTTAGCCCGTATCTAAACGCTGATAAAACAGTNGCCATTGATTTAGCCCGTATCTAAACGCTGATAAAACAGTTGTAACTATCTGTCTCCTAAAGGATGACAAGATACTAGTTTATGTATGAATTTCTTAACGAAAAAAGGCAAGTAGTATCTTATCTCTTGTACGCATTGATCAAAGTAAATTCTTTATCAGTTTGATTATGTGCGAAAGGTTTCTCCAAAAGTGTCCACTCATCACTGTAGATTTCCATATGGAGGGAACTGCTCTCTGAAATGGGCACATGACAGAAAGCCTGTTGTTGCGTAATTCGTAAAACATGTCGTTTTAGTTTCGGTCTCATGAGCTACACGTCAATCTTTGAGAAATTTGTCATCGAAATTTTATGTAACTGTTTTGCAAAAGTGGAAAGTAATAGTCGAACTTTTCGTGTATGCGCGTATATTGTTTTCCTACTATGAACTTCATTTTCAATATATGAAATATCAACGCAGATATATACGACAGAGAAGCTCGGTTCTGGCACAAAAAAATAAGTTAGGTAAAACCTGACGTTTTTATAGGCGTGACTTCCAAGATAAGAGGAAACCATATGATGACGATAATATTGTCTCTACACGTAGATCTTATTCATATTTATGAATGAATGAATGAACTTCAGTTTGATGTAGTATAAATTGAATGAATACAAAGTCAGTAGCTTCGTCTGAGAACTGATTGATCTTTATCTACTTTGGTGGTTGTTTTTACGCTGAGAAAAGTTGGTGTTATGAAAATCCCTTGAATAACCCATATATAAGAAAATGTAATGTTGGCTTTCTGGGGCTAACAAACCTAACTAATCCCAATTTTGATGAGTTGTTCTAATGTTTACATACATTTATGTAGAGACGTACGTGCATATCCTAACATTATGACGGTTTATCACTTTTCGATAAAATCTTGTCTTCTCTATTGAATAGTTCTTTATAATGGGCTGTGAATCATGCCATAAAATAAACACCAGCACATAAGGCATTGATAAGTTTAATGAAAACAGAAAATATACTAACTTGAGCTGCAAAATGGTGCTGAAGCTAGCAATTTTTTTATTGAATATAAATAAAGCATTCTCAATACGCTCGTATTGCCGCTTTCTTTTTTCATTCATTCATTAGAGCAATGTCTGCATAACCTAGCCTACTTCCTGTGCTTGTAAAATGTTTACGGTTTTCTGTGATAAACTGTAGAAATTCCCCCTCTTTATTTGAAGAACATTTATTCAAACGCTACTTTTGTAATGGCTTAAAAAAGTTTTCCGAAAATGAATGTAAATTAGTTGAAGGATTTTTTCTTGTTTTGTCTAAAACCTGATCTCCAAAGAGCCAACGAAAAGTTTGTCATTGCTTGTTGTTGTCATCAAAATTGATCATTGTTCAGAATTCCTTTTATGATGTTTTTCTCCATTCCGATTATGTAACTTGTTATTTAATGTACAACCGGTTACCCATGTAATGATTTCGACAACATATCAGTGTTATTATATGACAAAAGGCTGCCACTTTTTGTGAAGTCAATGTCTTTATATTTATCCTACTTTATCTTGCATCTAGAAACCTCATGAAGAATATGGAACTATCTACTAGATGTGGAATAAAATTAGAATTTGAATATCGTGTGGGAGTAAAAGTCTGGCAAACAGGATGGTGAGGAGATAATGGTCACTGGATAAACTAATTTAAACAAGTAAATGGCACGTTGTTCCTTTCGCCCCCATCTTATCTAACTGAACGATATACAAACCTGGAAACTAAGAAAAGTATAAGGAAAGTAGTATAAAAATGGAGTGAAAGTTATAGACAGAATGTCTATTCTTTTTGTGTGGGATAATATCGTCAGAGCGGATGCTCATTTTTTGGTTTCTGGAGAGATCATCTATAATGATGAAAAGATCTGGTTTCCATCATCCTTTATTGATATTATAAAGTGTTTTCACATTGTCAATTATCTTCGTCCTACTCTAAATTTGTATGTATTTGTATCTGTGATATCTTCATTAACTCCGGGATGTATATGTATTTATTTTGTTGGATGATACTAATAATATGTAAAATACATATATATAGAGATTACTTTCGTTTTCGTATACTACAAATTTTTACTGAAATGTGACACTCAGGTCCAATATACTTTCATATCAAGTTGTCTGAACATTTTACTAACAATTTCCGTTGAAACCTTACAAAACTGGATATCTCTTTAAATTGCTTCCTCTGCCAACTTCAAGATAAGATCGCCCACTTCTATTTTTACATTTTAATTTTGTATATTACTAAAGGTGAAACAATAATCGATCCAGCGATCATTATGATAGATAGAAAGTACTTCGGTTTTCCAGTTTAAATGCAAATACAGCTAACCAAGTAGCAGAAATTAGTGAATAATGGTGTATGATGATAAAGATAACGTTGTACATTCTATGAAAGACATTCTATGAATTTGTGGTGTATAATATGTTAATATGAATGTGCGTCGGGGTATTGTGAGACTCCCTTGGAAATACTTGACTTCAACATTATCCAGAAATGAGCTAGAAATCTTATGAAATTAAAAGAATGCAGAAGAGAAAAGCAAGAAGTTTCCTTAAATAAACTTACGTAATTCCAGGTACGATTTGAAAGTCGTCGATCAGGATTATTTGAGACAATCAACCTGTTGAAAGGCTAAGGTGAGATATGTATTATTTCTCTACTTCCTTCCCTTTTCACTGGAGCTTTGTTTCTTCCGTCTTTTTTGGGCGTATTGAGAAAGTCACAAAGAAAGTTCACTAGGACAGGTAGCTTATGTTTTATCAGGAGTAAGATTGTGAAAGGATTAAAATCAGCTTATGCTTGTTTGCTGTTAAGTGTGCGAGCGTCAGTCACAGACTGTCATACAAATGGTCAGATTTCGTCTTTTATAGTCGTGTATGGGAAGCTACTACCAGTGTGCATATGCTAATCGTAAGAAAGAGAATCCTTAACTTGACGCTACAGCTTATGTATATACGTACGTATATGTATTCACAGAAATAAATCATGCATTAAGTGAAGCTATAAAGCTATATAGCTAAAGTCAAGTATGCTCAGCAATGCTCTTTGTATAATTTTAATCATGATGCTGTGCATATAACATTATATTAGCAGTGGAAAATAGTTTCGGCAAGTTGGGGATCATTGTCGATACTCCAGAATCCATTATAATATGCGCTTTGTTTGTAATTTTTTTCCGCACACATTTTTTATAGCTGCTATAATCAGTTCTACGATTTTATAAGTCCACCAATGCTTCCATATATTGAAAGTTTTATAGTATTTTATATTACAAGATCTGAGCGTAGATAGTGAAATCTGAGTTATTTGGAACTGTCAGTTGCCACAGTGATTTTCCTCTGGTGTTTAAATTATCTGGATTATAATTTTGTGAGGTTTGTTCGCATCTTGTGGTAATTTGAAACTTTGTGAAGATGTTATCAACACGCGTGCAATCCTAATGACAGCCTGACAAGTTTCTAAATAATCAGGAATCTGAGTTGTCAGCATTTAGTTTTAGTTCTCTCTTTTTTTACAAGGACAATGATTTTGCGTTTTATTGTACAGTCGGCGCTGAAAAGTCATGGAGGAGAAAAGTTGCTCGACAAAGTTTCCCGAAGCGATAAGAATTTTACATTTTGATGCATCGTCTCATCATTATCAATAATGTGTGATGAGGATGACGAACTATATTACATATATATTGGAAAATATTTGACATCATCGTTGACTTTCAGAATCGAAAAGAGACGACTTTACTAACGTTTCTCTTATGAGTATTGTGATTACTTTTTTTGGATTAATTTGAGACAATATTTAATATTTGAAAAAAATCGTTATATTTGCATCCATCTAATGTTTTCGGTTCTGAACGATTTTGTAACAATTTCGAAATATTTTATCCATAAATCAGGATTTCTTAGTAGTTGTTTTGTTTGTAAACATGTTCCACTGGCAGTGAAGGAGAATTCAAGGTTAACCTTCAGGAGAAAAACATTTATTTACCTGAATAAATAGAAAATGGAGCTCGAAAAATGGGGAAATTCATGTGAATTTTGAGAACAAATTTGTGTACACAATGCAACATCTCAACGAATCCGTCGTGGTGTTGAAACACTTTCAATACTTAGAATCGGTGAAATTTCATTATTAAATTAAAAAGTGTTTATTTTACTCTCGTTCCGCTGATATTTAGATATTTTACATATAAAAAACAAGTAATTCTTAAATTTTTTGACAACAAGAAAAAAAATGTTGCTAAATGGCACGTGGGAAGTTGGTGAAACTGTCCTTCCTCTTTCAAAATTTCAAGTATTTTAATCAAGACGTGGTGAAAAGTTGTAGGAATCCAATAAAAATCATCCATCACATTGTGAACTAAAAGTGACATCTTGTCACTCACAATTCATGATACATGTCACGTTCCCACAACTTCTTAAGAACTATCTCGTCACGTATAATGTTAGGTAGGTTTTTGTTCTCTAATGATTCATCCATATTTGGAATACCGTGAGGACGTACGGTTAGGAGGAAATTATAGTGTATTGGAAATACATACATTTTTCTTATGAAAATCTCTTAAATGTTTCCGTATGACTTACTATTTTAAAACATTCAGATCATTCTTGGTCTGACACGGTATCCTACATCAGGAAAGTCGAAATATTTCTAAATTTACCGTTCCATCAAATCATGACATATTTTCGAAACAAAGTTATTTCCCTTTTCTAGTGCAATGCAATGAAGTAAACCGATGAGGAATGTACTTTGTACCTACTTCAATACGCAATAAATTCCTTCTTATTGTAAATTGCATAATCTAGAGCAAGGTTAGGTTTACATTTTTAGTGAATACAACAATTACAACCTTACCATATGGGAATATTACCATGTGTACTGCCAAATATGAGTGTCTCTTTAACTTTTTAGCAATATTTACCCCGTAAAATGTAAATTAGCATCATTACTATTGACTATAAATTATCAGCTTGATTTTCATCGGGTTATGGGTTTTTATTGATTCTGAATAGTTTAGCGTTTTGCAAATAAATACTAATATTATTTGCTTCCATAGCACATTTCGGATTCGACTGTAGAATAGCTTGCTTGAACCAGTCCATTTGACCTTCAATACAGTACAAGGATCAGTCACTTTTCCCTGGGTGGTGGCATTATCCATGGCAGATAGAAATACATACAGAAATTAAAAACAACAGTGGTTATATAGCTGCTACCGAAAAATCTTCTTTACACACAGAGATAATTTTTGACATTCAAGATAGCATCTCGTACAAATCACACAAAACTGGATTATTGACCAAACATTAACAAATAGACACCACAAGATGAATAACCCCGGATAAGGCACTACCCGACGTGACAACCCACAGCAGCTCTATACTGCTTAATTTGTATAATGTATATAGGAGTGGAGCAAGATAAGTTTAAACATTGGAAGAAACATCAGCTCCGATGGTCAGCTTGCCTTTTTTGAAGATTTTTCATAATTTTATGTCAAATTGACAGACATTTTTTAATATGAAAAGGGTTTTTTCCCGATCTCCATACTTTTCAAATCTTATGAGGCGGCGAAAGGTATTGTAATATCAAGTGACAGACGGTTGTGCATTTCAAACGAATTGGCATTAAAAAGCTGCAATAAACGAGCAGAAGTTTAGTAAGGGAGATTATATTTTTTTGCGTGTATTTGGATACAAAATATGAACTTGCATATTAGCAATGTACTGACGCAAATTTAGAACTACGCAAACCCATACTGAGGTCATAGGCAGTGTAGATTTAAATGTCTAACATTTACTTGTACAAAATAATAACTATCTGCTTAAACATATTTAAGTGTACAATTCCATATCATTATAAAGTCTGTGGTTGAAGACATCCAAGTGAGACATAGGTAATCAGGGTTTGCGCACAGGTAAGTACATATGTCTGGTCTATCATGTACTTATCACGCCAGTTTCTATTGAGTTGATACATCAAGATCACGTCGAATTGTTTCATACTTGGAATTGTAAATCGGGTTAGTAACAAACACCTTCAAGCATCATTCAATGTCACATTGACCACACTGCAAAAAATGGTATTTTAAAAATCGAATATTTTACGTCATTTGGATGTTTCCTTGATATGCATAGCTCATCATTAGAGTTGTCCATCGCATATAAATACATATTCTTCATATGCAATCCCAGGTCCCCGAGAGTTTGCAAGTGAACATTTGGTGATGTTTGGGTTTATTTGAAGGCCACTTGTTAGCACATATTTTACATATTTGGAATTTTAAGCACATATATATATATAAATATATATTTGGAGGTGTAAGCACATATGTATATATATAACAACATATTTCAAGTATTTACGTCACTGACGCCGTAAATACATTTTAAGTCTATCAAAAACTTGCGAAATCCTACAATGTTTGTCGTACAGATCCTACTGAAAGTGAGTATTTGTCCTCAGTCTTCGGTATTGTTGTTTTAAAAAGGCCAACGAGGCAAAAAAAAGTCGG